>JAUTDX010005071.1:0-37283 GCA_030844895.1 Ambrosia x helenae | reverse complement strand
TATAGGGGAAGGTTCAATAGAGAACTCATGGTTAGGGAGAGAACTCGAGAACTCCTTAAGTATAGGGGTATTTTTGTCAAGTGTATTAACTTCATCTTCCCCAACTTTAGAAAATTATAGAACCCTAAATATCTTCCCCAACTTTAAACCTAGATCTCTCACTCCAATCACATCTATCAACAAGCTCTTACCAGATTATAACATGTTTCACATCGATTCAAAACATAATACGTGTTCATACATATACGAATTGAAGGTACATGCTCAAAAATTCTCAAAACTGAAGCACTCGTTCAATCGATTTAATATATTTTGTTAATTGATACCGATTTATTAGGATTTTGTATGTATTGTTGTTTTTTAAATCGATTTGATACAGATTGAGACCATTTCAAACATTTTCTGTCATTAATACGAATTTAGTGTTAGAAATTGACAGTAAACGAGGGTAAAAGAATATATTTTTACATGAGAATTCAGATTTGAGATTGTATGATGTTATTTCTTCGATTTCTACTAACACTGCATCTAATAATTTGGATTTTGATGGTTTTCAAACAGAGGTACATGTCTTAATCCATGTATTGCATATGTGTATTATATGTGACTGTTTTTTTAATGATATGTACTGCATATATGTGATACAAGTATGTGTATTGCATGTGTGCAAATATGAATATGGGCAATCTAATGATATATGTGTAGAAGGATGTGTATTGCATATGTGTATTATGCTTGGGCTATCTAATTCTATATGTGAATAAGTGCTTATGTTTTGTACTGCATATGTGTTATTCAAGTAAGTTGTATCACACATGTGCATTAGGCGTGGACTATTTAATATTAGATGCAACCGGATGTTTCGATTTTGTATCGCGTATATGAGACACATGAGTTGTATTACACATGTCCATTATGTTTATGTTATCTAATGTTATGTGTGAATAGGTGTTTGTGTTTTATATTGCATATGTATTATTCAAATAAGCTGTATTACGCATGTTCATGATGTTTGGGCTATTGAATATTATATTTGCATATTGTTATATAATGAACTAATAGTGTGTGCATATATAAATAATAATAATGTATATTACTAATTAAAATTTAGTTCTAACATTTATTTTTGCAAGTAGGAGTTGAATAACTTACAAATAATGACATGAAATTTAGTTCCAACTATTATACTATGCGGATCATATTGTTTAGTTATTGCATTTATGTAGTTTTGGTCATACCTATTACATATCTCTACATTTTTTTCATACGTAATATTGTTTATAACACATTTACTATATACTAACTTTGTATTTTTTTTGTTTTTATTGTAGGTATAATCGATCCAAGTTAAAAGGCTATCGAAAATTTCTAAGAAAAAAAATACAATGCTACTGCTGTCAGGTCATCATGTGATGATATTAAACGTGTTGTTGCACACCACGGTCCGTTATACGTTCGTCTTGCCATGTTGTTGTCTGATTCATACATTGTATATTCAAATTCATATATTATTAATTATACAATTTGTTTTAAACATTCTTTTACATGTTCATGTGTTATATATACTTTAGTTTGACTTTATACTACAATTTGTATACATCTTATTATTAATGTAAATGTACTTTACTTAAAAACTGTGGCCAAGATGTGTTAAACCTGCAGCCAAGTTAGTGTCAAAATATGTCAAAACTGCAGACGAAATGTGTCATAATTAACTGCATAAAAAATGTGCCAAAATAGGTCAAAATCTGCAGCCAAAAACTACAACAAATTTGCCAAAATGTGTTAAAAACTACATCAAGAAAGTGCCGAAATGTGTTTAAAACTGCAGCCGAAATAGGTTATAAACTGCAGCCAAAAACTACAGCAAAAATGTGTCGTAATGGGTCAAAAAATTGCAGCCAAAATGCGCCGAAAGGTGTTTAAATTGCAACCGAAATATATCAAAATTGCAGCCGAAATGGGTCATAAAGTGCAGCAAAAAATTGAAGCAAAAAAGAGCCGAAATTAGTCAAAAATTGCAGCCAAAACTGCAGCAAAAAATGTGTCAATACTGCAGCCAAAATGGGTCAAAACTACAGAAAATTTGTATCAAAATCGTAGCAAAAGTTGCAGCCAAAATGGGTCAAAACTGCAGAAAATTTGTATCGAAATCGTAGAAAAAGTTACAGTCAAAATGGGTCATTATGCAGCCGAAAATGCCATTCAAATTTAAACAACCAAACTTATATTAAAATGGTATTCATTCATCCGTTAAACTTGGTACATACATAAATTCAAAACACATATCCATTAATTCATACATCCAAAAATTAGTACATAGGTTAATTCATTGTAAAAGAAAAATACATGATAAAAAGGACCTAATAAAAAACTTCAATCTTTTATTCTTCAATGCCATAATTCTAGCTCGTTCTTATGTCGCCTAATCGGACGTTCCCTTATCCTAGCTTGATATTCATGGTTGCTAATCGATCTCAATAGCCCTAGTACACTTCATCAGCTCCTCTACACAATGGAGTGTCAGCCAAACCCCCAACTCCTTCCATGTAGCATTGCACTATGTGAAATACTGTTCACATTTAACATTGGCTAAGACAATCGCATTACTCATTTGAAATACAGTTACATTAATAACATATGACAACACATGACCAACAAAACATTATATCATTTTACATTAACTATCACAAATTAATTTTTCACAAATGTCTAATACATTAAACATTTATAACACAAGTGTATTACATCGCATACAAAGCCTATTCACACTAAACATCAACAAAAACAAGACTGCCACACATGTGAAATACAAGTATGATATCTCATACGTGCAACATAGGACAAGCACATCAGTCTAACTTAACACTAACTATCAAAAATAATATTATCACACATGTGTAATAAATACATGGAACAATTATCACACTTGTGTAATGCATGTCATACAATGCTTATTCACGATTAACATAAGCTACACCAGGCATATTACACATGTGAATTACTGTTACATACAAAGCCTATTCACATTTAACACAACACATGTGTAGTGCATTGCATACAAAGCCTATTCACATTTAACATCAACTAAACAGCCATACTACACATGTGAAACACAGTTAAAGATAACATATATGTGGAACATATGACAGACAAATCAATCTATCACAAATAATATTAACACACATGTGTAATACATGACATAATTATCACACATGTGCAATACATTGCATACAAAGTTGTTCACTGATAACATTAGCTGAAAATATCATATTACACATGTGAACTCCAGTTACATCTATCATAATATATTCTACAACATACGTGTGTTGTACACCACACACATAACAGTACTATATTACACATGTGTAATACACCACGGAAATAACAATACTATTACATATGTGTAATACATATCATACAATATATTCACATATCAATCGTAAAACTATAACATCTGTGCAATACATATCATACAGTTCACTTAAACATGTATACACATGACAAATCACAATATCATTCGAAACTACCATTTAACTTATTTCACATACAATACATTGAAGCATTAGTTAACGGTTTGGTGTTTTTCTTACACAAAACGCCTAATTAATCGATGTAATACGAGTACAAATAGTCTCGTTCGTGTGCAACATGGATAATACGAATAATACGATGATACCTGATGTTGACGAACGATTGTTTGATGGATCAGCATGATGCATATGATCGATTGTTGATGGTTATGGTGTTATTTGAATGATTGATAAACTCATGATTGAACAAACCCTAGGTTTTCATTGTTTGGAGAGATGGGTAGAGAGAGGAAAAGTTAACATGAAGAAGGTATTGAAATGATAAAAGGATTATTAAAATCTTTTTATAATTCCCCAAAATACCCTTCCTTGTTAAAATCCCATCTATTGTTGTTGTTTTTATTTCATTTAATCACAACCATTGATCTACTAAGATCAATGGCTATTATTTAGTTCTCGAGTTCTCTCAATAAAATGAGTTCTCTATTGAACCATCCCCTATGTGTATATATGTTTGTTTGTATCTTTAATCAGATGTGTTTGTATGCTTGTATCTTTCAGGGCCGGCTCAAGCCCAAGCATTTTGAAGCTTGGGCCTCGGGCCCCCAATTCTCTATGGCCCCAATTCGCATGAAGGATCTCAAGGGTCATGGGTGTGCTTAGATGGTCAGGGATTCAGGAATAGGAACAAACATCACTGGGGTTTAAAAAAGATGGAGTGTTCTGTGTATGCTCATCTGTTGTTTATTTTTTGGCCACCCATCATTCACTCATTCGAAGGTATATGACATGAATTTGATGATGAATTTGAAAGCTTAGTCCATGAGTAATTGAGTTCCATCGTTAAAGCACACGAATCATGGTGGTAAGTTCCAATTTCTTCGTTTGCACCTCTGATTGATTGCATCATAAATGTTTGTATAGATTTTATTGTTTAGGTTTGTAAACTTCAAGCCCCATTCTCACTTTCAACTCAAAATGTTAAGGTTTTGATTAATCATTTATATTGATTTGACTAAAATAGGAATTTAATCTCCTTAACGTTGTTTTACTTTATGTTACAAAAGAGGAATGTAACCATAGTTTTCAACAGTTGATCAAAGTAGGAGCTATGGTATTTGATAAAGGTAATTTTCTTGATGATGCTCCATTATGATTTTAATTTATTTGATTTAATTTACAAAGCTTAAAGCTTAGTTTAATCTATATGATTTAATTTGTAAGGTTAAAATTGCAAATAGAAAGCCCCAAAGGTGAAAGTCTTTCAAAATTCGGACCCGAAGGTTATTGAGGTTGTGGCGGTAGTAAAAGCCATGTCGTTTTTATGGTTAAAGGCTAGATCGAATATAGATAAGATCGATTGATTGGATTGATTGGGTCAAATACCCCTTGGACATGTTGTAAATGGTTTTTTGAGGAGGCCTTAGTTTGAGGTCTCTCTCGTTTTTTGAATGAAGTTTAATGTTCCAAAAAAAAAAAGCCCCAAATTTCAATTTCGCTTTAGGCCTCTAAATGGCTGGAACCATCCCTGGTATCTTTGTACGTATTTTTATACGTATGTATAAAAGGGACGTGTAATGTAAATTTAAGTTAGTTAACTAAATTATTTATTTATTTATTTATTTTTTTTGTTCTTGCTCATTTTGTTTAGTAATCCAACTTCTCGCCAAAACAACTTATAAATGGTTCATTAAAGATTTGGTTTGATTCTCTTCTTTATCATATATTTGGCAATAAAAGAAAACATGTGGTCTATGTATCCGATAATTTGTTTACTTACCCAATGATTAGAACATCATGGGATGATAAAGATAAGATATCATACAAATACAATAAGATTAGAATCCATGTTTGGATTAAAAAAATCAGTTAAAGAACAACAAAGCTTCTGATTAAGAATGCCAACTGGGATGCAAAATAAAATTAAGTGTGAAGATAAGTAAAATGATCTTTAATTGTATTCCACATAATTTCTCAAATCCCCACGTGGCACTCTATGACTTGAAGAAAATGGGCCAGTCCCATTTAAATACAAAATCCATCATCAAATAGATACACTAATTAAACATAGTGGATGATCCGAAAGAGATTGAATATACAACAAACAAAGAGATAAAATCCCACAAAGTGTTCGAAATCTTATATGATTATCCTCTTTTAAGGAAATGATATACAAGAAACAAATAGATAAAATCCCTATAGTGTCCTAAATCATATACGAATATCCTCTTTTAAGGAAAACAAAACAAATATATATGTGGGGCCTTACTATAAGCCCTCTATATATACATACATACATTTCAAAGTGACAAGTCATCCATAAAATTTGATCCCATCTAAGCAAATCCTTATTCAGTAATCACAAATGTCAAGTTTATCGAATATGCTTCTTCAAGAGGAGTTTGAGCATGTTTATTCAAGAAAACTTCTTTTCCATAGTTATATAGTCCAACAACGGCGGATGAGGCAGTAACACCCACGCCATCACCATCAAGTTCTTCAACTCATAACAAATTTGACGCAAATGCGGTAATGATCCTATCAGTGTTTGTGTGCACTATATTGTGTTCACTACTGTTGAACTCCATCATTAGGTACGTATTAAGATGCACGAGGTTAGGTGGCTCAGAGTTCAGCGCTAGTCCACAAAGCACCTCAGCTACATTAGCCACTTGTGGGATAAAGAAAAAGCGTTAAAGACTTTCCAGTTGTAAACTATTGGCATGGATTGCAGTTACCAGGGTTGGGTAAAGAATGTGTTATATGCCTGGGTGATTTCTCCAAAGGACAGCAAGTTAAGATACTACCCAAGTGCAATCACGGATTTCATGTTCGTTGCATAGATAAATGGCTCAGTTCACATTCATCATGTCCAACTTGTAGGCACTCGCTAAGTGATATATGCGAAAAGATTCTCACTGGAGGGAACTATACAAGTACCACATCTACACAATCAGGAGAGCAAAGTCCAAGTAATACTTGATCATAAGTGTATCACCTTTACAACATGAAGGAATTTTACGAAATTACTAGTGTTAAATATGTTTTTTTTAATTACAAATCAAATGTAAATACTAGAAAACCCACAGATGGTAGCTGTAGTTTCATATTTGTATTCTAGTCCTTGTTTCCCCGTCAAACTAATGTAATGCATTTTTACAAATATAAAGTTACTAGATTATATCTCGAATACTTTCCGGGATAGATACATCTAATATGATGTGATAAAATATGTATTATGATGTAACATAGAAAATTAATGTACAATCATATGAAAAATAACAATTTTAATCATGTGAATAAGAATGAAAATATATATTAAAAGAAGATGCATGTTTGGATGAGGAGCAGAGCTAGAAATAACTATTACAGGGCGTGATTAAGGCGTGACTGTTTTTTTTAGAAAGAAGTGGTTTTAACATATTCTGCTCTAATAAATTACCTGAACACATTGTGTTTTTTTCCTGTATAAAACAAAACCGACAAAAAAAATATTTTTTTTTCGTTTTTTTTGTATAGTACGTACTATGGTAATTGTTGGAAAGATAATAAAACGTTTGTTAATTTGGTGTAATTTTTTTTAAAAAAAACTTGTATATAAAAGTTATTAACGTTTTAAAATTGAGGGGGAAACATGAGAGAGAAAGAAACTTTTGGTTGGAAATAAGAAGGATGCACATGACACACTCAGAGAGGGGATGACCTCTTTGAGTGCCATGTAGGATTCCCACTAGTAAATAATAAGATTAGAATATATGTTTCCAACAAAGAGCCTCTTGGCCTAGTGGTATCAATGTGTTGGATAGGGCTTTGTCTTTTCAAATGGTGAGGAATGATATGGTGTTTTTCAAAACAAGGGGCGGAACGTAGTAGAAATAGTGGCGGATATCAAAACGTTGGGTTTTCTTTGGTTTAGAAGTAGATTTAAAATTGTTTCGGTTGATTGGATATAGGTGATGTAATTTTGACTTGATGTAATTTGTAGCCTTGTTTGGACGTTTCTTTTTCCGTCTTGGAAATAGTTCGTTCGGCTGGTTTTTAATGAAGTTTTGTTTAAAAAAAACAAAAAAATTATCCTTACAAAAAAAAAAAAAAAATCTATGTTTCCATTAAAAAAAGTCACATGAACAACAAAGTTTAGATTAAGAATGCCAACTGTATTGTAAAATAATATCTATGTTTCCATGAATTGTATTCTAGATAATTTAATAAGTTTCCCACTTCACGCTCTTTGTCTTGAAGATAATGGGATGGTCCCATTTGAATGCTAATTCGATTGTCAATTATATACACAACTTAGTGGAGCATCCAAATGAGATTATTATTATCATATATGTTAATATTCAAATTATCCAATATGTTAATATTCAAAGTTTGATGAATAGTTTCGTGGCATTATTGTAATTAGATGGCTTTGAAGGGTTTTTCCTATCTTTCTGTTATGAGTAATTAACCCAATCATATCTATGTTCCCCCTCAACCATGTTCCACCTCCATCCACCTCACCAATGTATATTTGATGGCTTGGGCTCTGATGTGGGTCTTAGATGGGGCGTCAGTGTTCGATTGTGGTCCATATCTGATTTGGGCGGTGGTATGGTTTAGTGATGGTTTTTCTGCCATACGGGTTGTTTCCGGTCTGATTTGGGTGGTGGTTTGGTCTGGCGATGTGTTGTTCTGCCACGTGTTGTTCTGTTAGTTGTTCACTAGGTTTCTTTCAGTCCCTCTGTTGCTTTGTTCTTTCGATGATTGAAGGTCAGTTGTTACGTCACTGTACGCCACTGTATCAACTATACCTCTTTGTCTCCGACCGGGCTTTTGCCGGCTGTTGCAGATAATTAGGGGTTTTTGTATGGTTTTTTGTCTTCGATTGAGATTTTGCCTACCATAGTAGACGATTGAGCATTACGGACTATTAATAATCCTAGATGTTAATAATCAAACTTGATGAACAATTCTGTGGCATTGCTGTAATTAGATGGTTTCCAAGAGTTGTTTTGGTGTTTGTTTTGTGTGTATCTATGCCCCATCATCTCTCTTTCGCACTTGAAATTGTTTTTATCTTGGATAATTATTCCATATAAGCTTAACATGTGCAACTTTTGAATGGCGAGGGCGTGAAAGTACCAACATGGCTAAAGTAACGAGCTTATGTATCAAATGATTTTGGTTGTTGGTGGCTGGGGTTTTGGGGTATTTCACATGTGGTGGTCAAATTAATTATGTTGCGGCTATGGCGATACAGTAGCCAATATTATGAACAGAGTCATTTTGTGTTGTTCTTTTTTGTTAACATGTTTGTCCCTCCACTATGGTGTTATTATGATTTTTATGTTTCATAGTCGCGTCAATATGTACTGTCATGGCTGGTAAATATGATTATTGTGTTTACTGTTGGCATTCGTAAAAAGGTATAATAGGCTATGATGATTTTTAGGGAGAATGGTGCGTGGCGTGGTATAAATGAGGAGGGCGAGTGCAAGATTTTGCACTGGCGGCTCATTTTGCAACCACGCTAATCTGAGCCTAATCTTCTTTATTTTCGTGTGCTCTGATTTCATGTTTTGTCCGTGGATTCTAGAATTTAGGGCTTGTGACTTCAAATTAGGTACCAATCAGATTCTAGAGTTGATATAGGATAGTTTGTTAATCTTGGCCCCCGCCTTCTACCAAATGTTTTGGTTATTATTTCAGGTGCTTTTGTTGATTGCGCACTTGATGGAAGCATAACTATCATAATCACGCAAATTAGGGTCACTATAAAGGTACTAAGCAATAGCTATCGAATTATAATTAATATTTGAATAGTGGCCTGTTTCATTTTAATAAATATTGTTAGTGTACCAGGGGTAATCTTCAGCGTGTGGGTTTTAAAGGCTGCTAAGAGACAGAAAAGAGAAGAGGGAGAGAGAGGGTTTGGAGACGGTGTAGTCACCACCATCGCCGCAAACCCGAATACGAGAGCTAATTAACTATCTATTATGACTACACATTGCTTAATTTTTTATATGTCTACTTATGTATATATGGTAGTTTGTACATGCTTATGATTGTCTTACTGTGTTATAGAAAACCCGTTTGGTGTTGGAGCAGTTACGCGATGAAGTACCATTTAGGTAGGTATTCTATAACGATATTATTATGTGTGTCTTGAGAGATATGGTAGTGTATATACCTGCAATCAATTTTTAGGAATAGATATTTACAAAATCTGCATTCAATTGAAGGTTGGTTTAAAATCAACATAAATTTTATCTTATGATCTTTAGTTATTAATTGGTGTGAATATAACTTGGGAAACAACTCCTAGGTTTAAATGTGTGCAGGTTATTATGTTAAAAACTAGGACAACTATATACGTCTTTAACCACGTTAACCTTTTATTCGGTTCTATGTGGTGAGTTTATTCGACTTACCTAATCAGTTAATCATTGGTTGCTAACCTTTTGTTTGCTTTTGTGGCTATAGATCATTGCATCAGAAAAGAAGACATTGTTGACTTACATGTATGGTGTGTGCTTAGGTATGGAATGTAATAGTAGTAATGAACTTTTCATAAAGCTAATATGGTTTTGTTTTATAATTTGGTCGTACCACGCTGCGAAGCGGGGGGTACATGGCCGTTATTTTTTTTATTTAAATATAACTCTACTCGGGGGTGTATTTCCTTTATGGTAAGTATCTGACCTTTGGGAAATATGCAAATATTAGGGCGGATTCCACTGGGTATTTCGCGAGTAAAGTTGAATACTGTGAGTATACCGTCACAAATAAGATATCATTTGTCTTGCATTTATAGTTTGGTGGTTGATATTTTTAGAAATGTTATAGTAAGAGGGCAACGATAATTAAGACTTTTTTTAAGTCTCAGTTTATCAAACACGTAACGCGCTTGGATGAATACAACTTGCGCCTATGGGATGTGTATGAAATGAATTTGTATGGGAATTTTTGCTATCCGCTTTAATTGTTAATGTTATGTATTACTTATCCTTATGTTAACCTTTATTAAGTTTGTGCATATGTTATTGTTTACGGTCTGGAGATCTATGATCAAGTTCTCGAGATGACATAAAAACAACACTAATAATAGTAGTTGTACACTTATAGAATGCGGAAAGAAGTTCAAAAGGTGGAGAAGAATCTTGCCTTTCACAAGGCACGTAACGCGCGCCCTGAAACGCACTAGTTATTATTATTTATCATTTTTTAACGGCCTAGATCAAATTAAAATATACAAGGAAAAAAGAGATAAAATCGTATAAGAAACAAAGAGATAAGATCCCATGTGGCAAAGCAAATATGATTAGCCTCTTTTAATCAAAACACAAAATATTTGATCCTGTCTAAACAAATCCTTAATCCTTGACACAAACACCACAAAATTCACATATTACAAATGTCTAACTCTTTCAAACATGTTTTCTTTTATAGAGTTGCAGTTAGGCGTGCTATGTTGTATGGGACAGAATGTTGGGCCATCAAGAAGACACAAACACGCAAGATGGAAGTAGCAGAAATGAGGATGCTAAAGTGGATGTGTGGGTACACAAGGCTATACCTAATAAGAAATGAACTTGTTAGGGAAAGTAGGGTTGGCTAGTATCTTAGACAAGATAAAGGAGGGGAGACTGAGATGGTTTGGGCATGTGAGGAGGAGACAGACGACAGTGCCAGTTAGAGTAGTGGAGACGCTCGCTGTCGAGGGGAGGAGGAGTAGAGGTAGACACAAGCTGACTTAGGATGAGCGTATTAGGCAGGATTTGATATAGTTGCACCTCTCTAAGGACATGGTCCAGAATAGGAGTTCGTGAAGACTTAGAATTAAGGTTAAGGATTTTTAGGGGTTGTTCATTTTTAGTTGGTTTTGGTATGTTTGTGATTTTGCATGTATACATATTACGTATTATGTCATATCTGTCTCTCTGTCTGCTATGTTTCCTTTTAGCACTTACTTGATTATTGGTTGCTATATATTTATATATATATATATATATATATATATATATATATATAGAAATGATAGAATAAAAACCCACTCAAAATGAAGAAACCTAGTAAACTTCATCTTCACCATCCATTGCACTTGATCAATGGTCAAGCTTAAAAGTGAATATTATAATGATACAAGATGACAAAAAAAGATTAGAAGGGTAATTTGTACCTTTTTCTCTCTCCATCCAATCAATCATCTCTCTCTCTCTCTCTCTTTCTCTCACTAATCTTCTATCTCCAACATTCCTTCTCATTCTTTTTTCTTTACAAAATCAGATTTTTAGTGATTGAAAAAAAATATTTTATTTATTAGTAAAGCATAATCAGATTCATATTATTGTGCCAACACCAATGCTGTTACGTATGTAAAAACCGTCACGACAGTTTCATATTATTTTAAAAAAAATGCTGATTTGTTAAGTTTTTATTAGGCCATGTTATTTTTTCGTTTAAATTTACCAGCATCAGTGATGTTACGTACGTAATAAACGTGTCGACAGTTCAAATTATTTAACAAATTATGCTTATTAATTTTTTTTATTACACCATGTTTTTTTTGGTTTTATTGTACCAGCACCAGAGTTGTTGCATACGTAACGAAAGGTCCATATGGTTTTTCTCTTTAATATTCACTACTTTTAAAAATAAGAACATAACAAATAAAATTAAGATTCATCTGACAACATGAAAAATATATTACAGTGAATCTGTTCTAGGTTCGTAACATATGTTAAGATTCATCAGCCGACATCATTTTGTTAAGTAGTGGTGCATTGCATTACTATACAAAAACTTACAAAAACCATACTTCTCAAAAAAAAGCCATACATCATAATGTTCATCTTGTATCAGCCGGCAACATAGTGTTAAAGACTCATACACCGCCCTTTGGCATCCAATAACCATTCTTGTCATAAAAAGCCAATTCTTCATACGTAATATGTAAACCCCGACATCCTCCATTGCAACCCACAGTAGCAGAGGGCATCCAATAACCATACTTGGCATAAAAAGCCCACTATTCCTCCGTATAGCCTATACCCTCTCATTCTGCCCTAATACGTCCACCTTCCTGCGACGTAATCGGCAGCCCAGGTTTCTTCAAATTAGGTTCATATGGTTCTTCATATTCAGCCCCTGGGTCTGATTCGTAACCGACAGCCCATTCAGGTGTGTAAATTACATCATGCAAATCATCCTCCGGTGTCAAATAGTCTTCTGGTGGCGGATATTCTTTGGGAAAAACGTAATCAAATGCCGCATTCCAATCAAAATCTTCGTTGCTTACAAACCCATCGTCCGCCTGCTGTAGGGGTATAATCGGTTCTAGAGGCGGGATGACCGGGGCAATAGGGGGGAGGGGTTCATGTTAGGCGGCAACAGGGGGGTATCTAGTTCAACGGGTGGGTATAATTTAGGTGCAATTGCCATGTCCGGTTCATTTTGAGGTGGCTCGTGTGCGATTGGGATGAGATGGTGACGGGGCTCAAAAACCTCCCAAGGGGGAGTGCTAGGGTTGGAATTCATGATTTGACTAAAATAGGACGTGTAACATATGTTATAACAGAGTAAATGTTGACATTTTTAATATGAAACAGAAAAAAAAAACTAATGTAAGATGCGGAAAACAACTTATTTAATATATAATAAGGGGCCGTGACAAAACAGACATTTTCTGTTAAAAACATATTGGTAACAAAAAAAAAACTCATAGATGAGAAAACACAAAAAAATACACAGACATGCTGCAAAAAACACGAGTGTTACGTGTGTAACAGGCGTTTTTGTCTGCAAACACATACAAACCTTTGTAGTCTACAAACATCATACATTCTGGCTGCATACAACACACATTGACTGCAAAAAAAGATATGCTACACACGTAACACCATAACTAAACACAGAGATGCTATAACTAAACACAGAGAAAACACGTTAACACATGATTCTTTATAAAGAAAAATTATTCTTTATAAAGAAATATATAATAAACAATATATGAGAACAAATGATTCTTTAAAACAATGAATGCTTTAGGTTGATAGTTTCATACATAGGACAACAGAAGTGAAAGATTTAATCTTTTTTTACGAATTAAAAAAAACAAATTAAATAAAATCAATTATTATGCTTACTAAAAATGATGATGTGAATCTTTTGGAAAAAAATAACGATCTAACAAGACAATAATGACTTATAATAAATTGAAACACCATGAATATATAAAAAACTAATAACTTGAAACACCATGACAAAACAGATATTTTCTTTTAAAAACATATTGGAAACAAAAAAAAAAAAAAACTCATATATGAGAAAACAGAAAAAAATAACCACAGACATGCAGCAAAAAACACGAGTATTACGTGTGTAACAGGAGTTTTTGTCTGCAAACACAAACAAACCTTTGTAGTCTGCAAACATCATACATTTTGACTGCATAAAAACACACTTTGACTGCAAATAAGATATGCTACACACGTAACACCCTAACTAAACACAGAGATGTTATAACTAAACACAGAGAAAACACCTTAACAATGATTCTTTATAAAGAAAAATGATTCTTTATATTGTCCTATGTAATACCCAATATATGAGAACAAATGATTCTTTATAAAGAAATATATAATACCCAATATAGCCTAGTGATACATTACATGATCAGGAATAAAATTCTTTAAACATAGCCCAGTGAATGTTTTAGGTTGATAGGTTCCTACATAGGACAATACAAAGTGAAAGATTTAATCTTTTTTGAGGAATTAAGAAAACCAAATTAAATAAAATCATGAAACACCATGAAATATAAAAAAAAACTTGAAACACCATGAATATATAAAATAATGGCTAATAATAACTTGAAACACCATGAATATGTAAAAAAAATAAAAAACTAATAATAAGTTGAAACACCATGAATATATAACAAAACCTCTAACTTGAAACACCATGAATACATGGACATAAAAAAAACAAAGGCCAAATTAGTCATTCATAACCTGGTTGTCTTCTCCGGTCGTCTTCTCCGGTCACCACCGATCGTGGTGCTGGTTGTATGATGATGCTGGTACGAGATGACGATGATGCTGTGGTGGTGGTGCTTCGAGATGATGATGATGATGATGGTGATGGGTTAATGGTGGTCTTTGGTTCCAAAGAAAATAATATACAGAGAGATGGAGGACGAGAGGAGAGGGAAATGGAAATTTGAAATGGGAGAGAGAAAACAAGTTTATATATGTGGTATGGTGTGCTAAATTACTATAATAACCCTTGCTTAATAAAAAAAAATAATAAACTTCATTCACTATGTGGATCATTGTGGTCCACTAATTGGGTTTGTGAGGGTTTCTTCAAAATTTTTGGTTTTTTGTAGATACTTAACCTCACTACAACAAACTGAAGCTAATGCAACCTTGACAAATAGTTGCATTAAGCCTTGAAAAGGTTGCGTTAGGCCTAATGCAATCTTTTATCAAGGGCTCCATTAGGTGAAGTTGCATTAGACCTAATGCAACCTTTTTATTAGATAATGCAACTCTTTTTGAAAGGTTGCGTTTTCCATGAAATGCAACCTTTTTTACATGGTAATGCAATTTTTTTTTTACTTTTCTAATACTCAAATGCAACTTTTAATACACTCAAATGCAACCTTCTGTACATTCAAATGCAACATTTGTTATATATTTTAATATAATTATGCAACCTTTTTTTACATCAAATGCAACATTTTTTAATATTTTAATTATGAAAAATGCAACCTTTTTTCCGGTCAAATGCAACTTTATAACATAATTGTTTGAGGTACTAAAATTTCTATTAATTTGCAATAGTATCTCAACTACACCAACACAATAATAACGTAATATAATAGAAATTTAACTCATGTCCAAACTCAAAATAACAATGTAATATAAAGAGTTACTTGTAACACCCCAACCGATGGCGGAATCATCGAGGTGCCACGTAGTAACGATTGTTCAATAGCTCATGGACTAAAGTGTAATTTAGATACATTGATTAAATAGTTTATTACAATGAAATAAAATACAACGAGTCTAAATGCCAAATAAACTGAAATACAATGAATCAAAATCTAAATATAAATCCGAAAGCTTAAAGAATGCATCTCAAAATAACCTGAAACGTGTACAAAATAATTTTGTCAATACAAAAATTGTATTGGTGGGCATACCCTGTTTTGAATACATATAGTAGAAAAAGTGTTTAGCAGATCATGTGTTGTATACGTTTGCAAATATGTAATAAGTACTATCAGTCAAAACTAAGCCTATAAATGATGACTAACACCTGAATAATGAATTAACAAGACAATGACCAAGATTCTCTCAACAGAGTCTCAAGGGGGTATACCATAGTACTATTAATTGAAATGCTAGGCCGCCTCGCGGTTAAAGATTTTGACAAGCATAAATACATACCAGATCACATAAGGCAAACACACATGAGAATTTCATTAAGTATAAGAATAACATTTGATAATAGTGTACATGAGTAGCCCCAAAATAGTAAAACATAAAAAAGGGGAAAGATATACTCACAGCTTGCGAAAGCGATCGAAACCCAACTTAAGCTGTCGTGAGCTAAGTAATGAGAATTCCGGGGAATTCAACCTATAATGTATAGGAATACTAATAAATAGAATGTCTTAAAAGTCTAAGATATCTAGGGTTCTGAGGCATTAGGGTTCACTAAGTTGATTTGGGGAATTAGAGCTTTTGCGAGAAATCAAATTAATACAAAATTTGTATATAAAAAAAAACAATGTGACAAGGTTTATAAATATGATTAGGTAATATATACTTATTACCAATTGAATATCTAGTTAAGAGGTAGTTCCAAATAATTGGGACAAAGTAATTGAATTAATTGTTTTAAAACTATAAATGTAAATAATTACAATAATTAGAAATAATTGAGAAAATAAATACAAGTTACACAATTGAACTAAATGTTGAGGATTATAACTTTCAAACATAAAAGTATTTCTGTTTTATAAAACATTAAATTTATAAAACAAACTTTATGAATTATGAATTAATAAATGATACATGTATTTAAATAAACATAATTATAACTAAAATACAAGATATGGCTCAAAAAAGATATTTTTGTGAAAAATCAATAAATTCTGATGAATAAAGATCAAAATAAATTTTCCACAATTTTTCTCAATTTAATTGCATTTAAAACATATTTAATGAATTTAAATCATATTTAAATAATAAAAAATAGGAAAACCAATAAAAATAATTGTTTCCTGGTTCAATAATTTTTATTTCAGTTCACAATGATTAGAAATAATTTCCTAAAAAGTTTGTGATTAAAATCATTAAAAATGAATTTTTAATCAATTAATTATGATTGAAACAATTTAAATTAATAAAGTTAAGAAAATAAATATTTTTCTAGAAACTAAAAATGGGATAATTTTCTATACAGTTTCAAGATCTTCCACCTAAATTTTCATAATTTTTGGATCAAAAATGAATTTATTATGATTATTTAAAGATTTAACCAAAATTATGTGAATTGATTAAAAATAAAACAAGATAAATAAACTTAAAAAAAATAAAAGAAATCGGGGTCTGATGTGGGGTTCGACCCTGGACCCTTTGGTTGTCCAAAGACACACACAACCACTAGACCAGTTAGCCACTTGTTATTTTTGATTTATAATAATATTTATACACTATATACATAGTCATCTTATTCCCCAAAAATACTTAAGAACCCAAACCCTAATCCCAAATCCAATCACCCTTAAATGATAGAGTTTACGATTAGAACCATAGGGCTATTGTTCGGAATAATGAGGTAAGTAAAACGGCACAAAGAATTGGTACTTACAACACATATATTGATCGAAAATAAGGAGAAAAGATCCGGACAAAAACCCGACTTTCTGACTTGCTTTGGACGCGATAAGATTGGTTTGTTTGTGGGTTTCGAATGAGTATGAGTGCAGAAACAGAATGGTAAGACCAATTTACAAGGTTGTTCGAATACATAACGTTTTTGAGTCATTTAAAACTTCCAATCGGTTACAACTTGAAGGCCGATTAATACATGATTAATACGTGGTTATAACGCGTTTTAATTATTGGAAACTGATGGAGGGTGATGGAGAGTCAT
Organism: Ambrosia x helenae; assembly: GCA_030844895.1. Lineage (NCBI taxonomy): Eukaryota > Viridiplantae > Streptophyta > Magnoliopsida > Asterales > Asteraceae > Ambrosia > Ambrosia x helenae. Next base: position 19,596 of record JAUTDX010005071.1, on the reverse strand, counting down.
AAAAGACACGACTAGAAGCTTCTAGATGCGTTAAAACTCAAGTTTGAAGTCGCCGGAAAAAGATTCCGGTGGCCGGAATCTGTGGCCGGAAAAAACGAGTGGGTGGGAGGGAAGGAGATGTTTGTTTTAAAACTTTAAAGATTTGACAAACAAGTCCCTTTAATTTAACTAGTTTAGTTTTAAGTATAAATAGGTTAATTTTTCCTTTATGAAGAGTTAACTTGGTTAACTAACTTAACTTAAAAGTTTTTAAACTTTTTAAAACTTAAATTTTTTATAGAATCTTTTACGAATACGTTTCAACATACGCATTAAAATTTATACCCGATCCATAACAAATTTAAATGATAAAATTTTAGTTCGCTCTAAAATTAAATTTGAAAACAACGAAACATATAAGGACTATAATGGAAATATTTGAATGACTATTATTGTCAATTAGATGAAAGATGAGGGTGACGGATGTCACAGTCTCCCCTACTTTAGAAAATTTCGTCTCGAAATTTCCTTCAAGTGGAGGTTACTACGAAACAAAAGGCGTTGTAAAAGTCAACTAGATTTTTTTTTAAAAAAATTTCCTCATTTATGATTTGACAAAATTTAAAATAGTTGTCTAATATCCAAAGTAAAAGTTTCAAAATCTTTGAGAGTTGACCCAAAGTTAGAAGGTTAAGAGTTTAAATTAGAACGGTTTTGGGAATGTGTAACAGGTGAGGGCAGAGGTACTGATAAAGGTAGTCTTCCATACTTTAGAAAAGTTTCTGACTGAACTTTATTAGAGTATGCAACAAGAATCCAAATACCCGAGAGTGTAAGTGTACACAGGGTTGGAGTTTTCTGTGTGGGTGGTCAAAAGAAGACTTTAGGAAAACGAATTGAAGCTCACGTAAGAATGTTCTTATCGAAAATGCTAGCTATTCGTTAACGATCTAATGACGAGGTAAATATAAAGCACTAGGTAGGTTCTTGGTCAGACTCCTAGTCCATTCCCGCAATATCGTTTATGCTTATACATCCCGGTGTACCGCAGCTGACCCCCACACTTCCGATACTTTGCACTCGTACTGATTGTCCACCAACAGCCTAAGTAGGATTACACACAACCCTCATGTACCAGTAAATCCATGATTGCGTTCCGGACCGTAATCATCGATTTTCCTTACACTAGGGTGTTATGCTTTTCCATAACCCTAACAAGAAATAAATGCGTGCAACCAATATGTAATAGCCACTGTAATGAAATAATGTTCAATCATGACATGGTTAGAGGTCCTTCCCTTCCGGGTTTTCTCTTTAACCGTAATGAGAATAACATGTAAGTATAAGACATGGTTAGAGGTTCTTCCCTTTCGAGTTCACCCTTAACCGGTAACTTCTGTTCACATCGTTGGCTCTAAACACTCATATTGATAAACTCTGAGGTTTACACCGTTCCCCTCGGATTAAAGAAATACTCTAATCCGAGTCCTACGTGGGCACTGGCTTAGATCTCATACGACTTATCAACTAGTATGTTCGTTGGCCATGATGATGAACAGAATAATGTAAAGTATAACAGGGTTTTGCTCACAACAGAAAAAAAAATATGCATACCGAATATGCGTTCATGTAAGTATATAAGTATAGCATAAGATTTCGATTGAAAGAATAGTATAATATAAATCGAGTAAGTCGCACAGTTTGCACAAAATTAAAGTAAACGAGTTGAACTCTTGCAAATAAGCAGTGTGAAAATAATCAAAAATAACGTATTAGAAATAACTATGAATAAAGTGGTGCAAGAATAAAATAATGAATTTTACGGCAAGTGAGAGTACGCAGAACAGACGTATAGTCTACTGACATAAGGGTTTAAATTTAGTTAGTTTACATATACCCATTATATGATAAAAGATAATTAGTAACATTCTGATAAGGTTATGTCTGATATTTTGTTAGACCAAAAGTTTTGCGACTGAAAGAGTGCGAGTGTAATAAGATAAATTTTCGTTTATCAAAAACATAGTTTGCTCAAAATTTGTTATATAGTTGAAAGAATAGTAGTAATGCATGAGAATAACTTTTTAGAAACCAAAGAATGTTTAAAGTTCAAAACAGGTTCACTTGAAAAGATTTCGTAGGTTCACATTTTCATGTGTTTACGAGAAGTTGAGTATGAAAAATGTTATAAGTCTTATTATTAGTTGCAAGTTTCTCCCAAAAACATACATTGGATACGTCATATGAAAGCAAAAGGTTTATATTTGACTTGTAAATATGCACTACGAGTTTATAAAATGCAAAATGAAACCATTTCATGAAGTATGTATAAATCTAATGTGTTTTAAAAGACCAAGATTTAAAATAACGTGAATGATAAAAATCAACGTATGTATTACGAATAGATTTCCAATATTTAATAAAGTTCATAATTTATCACTTGAGTCTTCAAATGATAAACAAAACATGAATATCAATGATATAAAACATTGGAATTGTTCCCATAGGAAACTTTGACTAACTCAAATACTTGAAATTTCATAGTGACTTGTGGGGGTATACTTTAGCCTATAAGTGAATGCTCATCCCAAGAGTTCCCAGGTAGGTATACGGGTCCCTCGTCTGATTGGGATTTATACGAAATACCAGGCCTAGACAGAAAACTCAGGATAAAGGTGCTCACCCTTCCAGATTGCACGTGCCCCATCACTAGTGGATTCCAAAACTTTAGCGAGATGAAAAACGAGATACAGAAATAGATCCATGAGATATGGATTTCACTCCTAACTCAAAAATTTATTTCAAAATTTAGTACTATGGTGGAATGAAACTCGTCACTAAGTTAAGGATATCACTCCCAGCTTAGTGGTTAAGTTTCTTTTTGAAGGAAATACTCTTTGAGGTGTGAATGTCACTCCTATCTCAAAGATATATTCCTAAGATAAATAACGTATAGAGGAATGAAACTAATCACCAAGGTATGGATGTCACTCCTAACTTGGGGCTATCGTTTCGTTTGTGAAATACGAGCGTATTCTTTTCTAAGCAAAATACCGAAAGAATAATGAGAAAGTATCATAGCAAAAATACCTAGAAAGAAAATATAAGAATAAAGAGGAAATATACACGAGAGGACTTGTGAATGTAAGTTAGTAATAGACTAGGCTAAAAGGCATTCTAATAACCTAATTCCCTATAACCACGGCTCTGATACCAATCTGTAATACCCCAACCGATGGCGGAATCATCGAGGTGCCACGTAGTGACGATTGTTCAATAGCTCATGGACTAAAGTGTAAATTTAGATACATTGATTAAATAGTTTATTACAATGAAACAAAATACAACGAGTCTAAATGCAAAATAAACTGAAATACAATGAATCAAAATCTAAATATAAATCCGAAAGCTTAAAGAATGCATCTCAAAATAACCTGAAACATGTACAAAATAACTTTGTCAATAAAAAATTGTATTGGTGAGCATACCCTGTTTTGAATACATATAGAAGAAAAAGTGTTTAACAATTCATGTGTAGTATACCGTTTGCAAATATGTAATAAGTAGTACCAGTCAAAACCAAGCCTATAAATGATGACTAACACATGAATAACCAACTGAATAATGAATTAGCAAGACAATGACCAAGATTCTCTCAACAGAGTCTCAAGGGGGTATACCATAGTACTATTCATTGAAATGCTAGGCCGCCTCACGGTTAATGATTTTGACAAGCATAAATACATACCAGATCACATAAGGCAAACACACATGAGAATTGCATTAAGTATAAGAATAACATTTGATAATAGTGTACATGAGTAGCCCCAAAATAGTAAAACATAAAAAAGGGGAAAGATATACTCACAGCTTGCGAAAGCGATCGAAACCCAACTTAAGCGGCGTGAGCTAAGTAACGGGAATTCCGGGGAATTCAACCTATAATGTATAGGAATACTAATAAATAGAATGTCTTAAAAGTCTAAGATATCTAGGGTTCTGAGGCATTAGGGTTCACTAAGTTGATTTGGGGAATTAGAGCTTTTGCGAGAAATCAAATTAATACACAATTTGTATATAAAAAAAAACAATGTGACAAGGTTTATAAATATGATTAGGTAATATATACTTATTACCAATTGAATATCTAGTTAAGAGGTAGTTCCAAATAATTGGGACAAAGTAATTGAATTAACTGTTTTAAAACTATAACTGTAAATAATTACAATAATTAGAAATAATTGAGAAAATAAATACAAGTTACACAATTGAACTAAATTTTGAGGATTATAACTTTCAAACATAAAAGTATTTCTGTTTTATAAAACATTAAATTTATAAAACAAACTTTATGATTTATGAATTAATAAATGATATATGTATTTAAATAAACATAATTATAACTAAAATACAAGATATGGCTCAAAATGATATTTTTGTGAAAAATCAAAAAATTCTAATGAATAAAGATCAAAATAAATTTTCCACAATTTTTCTCAATTTAATTGCATTCAAAACAGATTTAATGAATTTAAATCATATTTAAATGATTAAAAATAGGAAAACCAATAAAAATAATTGTTTTCTGGATCAATAATTTTTATTTCAGTTCATGATGATTAGAAATAATTTCATAAAAAATTTGAGATTAAAATCATTAAAAATATGATTAAAACAATTTAAATTAATAAAGTTATGAAAATAAATATTTTTCAAGAAACTAAAAATGGGATAATTTTCTATGTAGTTTCAAGATCTTTCACTTAAAGTTTCATAATTTTTGGATCAAAATGAATTTATTATGATTATTTAAAGATTTAACCAAAATTCTGTGAATTGATTAAAAATAAAACAAGATAAATAAACTTAAAAAAAATCAAAAGAAAGAGGGGTCTGATGTGGGGTTCGAACCTGGACCCTTTGGTTGTCCAAAGACACATACAGCCACTAGACCAGTTAGCCACTTGTTGTTATTTTTGATTTATAATAATATTTATACACTATATACATAGTCATCTTCTTCCCCGAAAATACTTAAGAACCCTAACCCTAATCCCAAATCCAATCACCCTTAAATGATAGAGTTTACGATTAGAACCGTAGGGCTATTGTTCGGAATAATGAGGTAAGTAAAACGGCACAAAGAATTGGTACTTACAACACATATATCGATCGAAAATAAGGAGAAAAGATCCAGACATAAACCCGACTTTCTAACTTGCTTTGGACGCGATAAGATTGGTTTGTTTGTGGGTTTCGAATGAGTACGAGTGCAGAAACAGAATGGTAAGACCAATTTACAAGGTTGTTCGAATACATAACGTTTTTGAGTCATTTAAAACTTCCAATCGGTTACAACTTGAAGGCCAATTAATACATCATTAATACGTGGTTATAACGCCTTTTAATTATTGGAAACTGATGGAGGGTGATGGAGAGTCATAAAAGACCCGACTAGAGGCTTCTAGATGCGTTAAAACTCAAGTTTGAAGTCGCCGGAAAAAGATTCCGGTGGCCGGAATCTGTGGCCGGAAAACCGAGTGGGTGGGAGGGAAGGAGATGTTTGTTTTAAAACTTTAAAGATTTGACAAAACTAGTCCCTCTAATTTAACTAGGTTAGTTTTAAGTATAAATAGGTTAATTTTTCCTTTATGATGAGTTAACTTGGTTAACTAACTTAACTTAAAAGTTTTTAAACTTTTTAAAACTTGAATTTTTTATAGAATCTTTTACGAATACGTTTCAACATACGCATTAAAATTTATACCCGATCCATAACAAATATAAATGATAAAATTTTAGTTCGCTCTAAAATTAAATTTGAAAACGATGAAACTTACAGGGACTATAATGGAAATATCTGAATGACTATTATTGTCAATTAGATGAAAGACGAGGGTGACGGATGTCACATTACTCGTTACAATGAGAAAAGGTAATGAAAACCTCCTACTCATCTCTAGGATCTTGAAGCACTCCAATAGGTAGCTTTTTCAAAATACATCGCATCATGGCTTCAAAGTTTGCTCTTTGACTATCAATATCTTTCCGCATATATTCTAGCTCATCTTTTTTCTCTTTCTGCATGGCTTCTAGCTCGGCTTTTTTCCTTTGGTGCTCCTTTTCAATTTCTTTTCGCATTTCAAGCAATTGTGTTTTTTCGAATTCAATGTCTGCTTTGTCCATTTTGACATCATAACATAATGCAAAGAGTCAGTGTGGCTTTCTAGTATAGATAGTAATCAGCATATTGATCAATGTTCAACATTTTGCAAGCTCATGTAGACCTGTTCCATGGAAAACTAAAAGATAATCACATAGAATCATATATGAGATTGTGCCATTTTATTATACCAATATTGTAAAAAATAAGAAGCAATGAGCTTCGCAATCGTGCAATTTTGAAAGACTGTGTTTGCCTTAGAAGTGTAGCAACAAAGTCTCTTATATGTTGTGCCATTTGAGAAGACGACTTACATCAAGTAAAAATCTCCTTCTAATAATAAGAATCACCACACCAGCTGAGTAACTATCATTTTTTCACAAAATGTTACATCAATCTAATGCAAACATAGATTCATACTACTCTCATCAGTCCAAGATATTAACACAGTTCAGTAGCTCTAGAAGTTTAGGCATGGATAATTTACCTTGAACTAAGAAAAATCATTAGACAATAATTTACAGGTGTATTATTACAACTAAACAATCTTTCAATTTGATGAGTCTCATAGAATTAGTTATATTTTAATTAATTTAATTAAAAATTACAACAACCAAACACAAAGATACGTACGGAATGGTAAATAAAAACATCAATGGTAATTCATATAAAAAAGAGAGTACACTTATCTACATTGTCTATCCTACCATCGAATGAAAATGTAATTTCATAACATAATAAAATTATATGGTTTAAAAGTATGCATTCTGAAACAATACTCCAAACTATCTAAAACAATCTTTAGAGTGTCCGGAGTGGGGGGGAGGGGGCGGGAAGGGGGGGGGGGGACACCATCCCGAAGGTGGCGTGGAAGGGGCAGGAAGGAGGGGGCGGGGAAATTAAGCTTGGCGTGGGGGGGGGGGGCTTGAAGGCCACATGGCAGGCCATGATTGGTGGGGCATGTGTTTGACCGTTGAAAAAAAAAAATTTAAAGTAACCGTTAGGTTTCAAACGGTCCAATTTTTTTTTTTTTTTATAAATTACCCCCTTCTCACTACAAAACACCCACTTTATCTTATTTCTTCACCATTTTTATACACTTCTTCAACAATTCTTTTACAATTCTTCATATATTTTCATACTACTCATCCTTCTTCAACAAAAAATGAACCCATACAACCGAGGCTATGCCCGAACAACCCATTCGCTTACGTCCCAAACCCGAATACACCACCGGTTCATCCGACCCAAACCGTCCACCCATTCGTTCACCATGTCCCGACTACGCGGGTTATACGGGTTACATTAGTGTGCAAATTTATCCTAATTTCCCATTCAATGATTCTCTCGTTCCTTCACAACTGTCACTTTCTTTAACGCAAACCGTACCCGAAACACAACCCCAAAATGTTGAGGGATCATCTTCGGGTAAAAAACCCGGTGCAAAAAGACCTCACTGGAGGAAGACACCAGAGGAGAAAGCATTAGTCGCCGCTAACCGCCAACCGATTAAGTGGACACCCGATGAAGAGCTTGCGTTAACGAGAGCGTGGATAAGCGAGTCGGAAAAAGAGCAAGGTATTTCTAATAATTTTTTAAACATGATATTTTTTTTTCTAATATTTCTATTACTTTTTTTAAACATGATATTTTTTTTTTGTAGGAACTAGTCGCCACAAAAATGACTTTTGGCTCGACATCAACAAAGCGTTCCATATGTTGATGGAAAGAGAGTTCTATCGAGCAAATGATAGTCTCTCGTCCAAGTGGACCGAGATAAACAAGGCAATGAATGCGTTTAAGCCGCATTATTATTACGCAAGAAACAATCCAAAAAGCGGTGAAACAGACGGCGACTACCTCACCAACGCGCTACTAGCGTACAAAAACGAAATCAACTCCGAATTCAAGTTTCTTAATTGTTGGGAAGTCGACAAGCACCATTCAAAATGGGTGTACGTCCCCACTGCAACCAACTCCTCAAAAAGGACGAAAACAAATTCGTCAAGAAACGTTCATTTGATCGTGAATACCAGGAAGCCATTAATTTGGATGATGACGAGTTCGACGAGGAATTGAGTCGGCCACCCGGTCGAGACAAGTCAAAAAAGAGGTCGCAAAAATCTACTGCTTCCGGTTCGGGTTCTGGATCAACCGGCGCCTACAGCGGTGACTTGCATGATTTAAATACCACCATCATTCAGTTCAATACGATTCAAGAAAAAATGCTCGAGGAGAAAAAAACATTTGCGAAGCATTTGAAAAAAAGTTGAGTATGAAAGAGAGAAAGTTGAGTATCAAAGAACAAAAAGAAAAACGCGAAGATATGAAATTTCTCACCATGAACACCGATCATCTTGGCGGGCCAGAGTTGGAGATGACGCTACAAATGAAGCGCGAGATCATGGAAAAATATAATATGTGATTTGTTATTTTTTAGGTTTTTATATTTTTTTCGGTTTTTTTTATGTTTATTTTTTATGTTTTTTTAATTTTCTAGGTTTTTATATTAATTATTATGAATTTAAATTTAGTTTTTAATTATAAAAGTTATTTTTATTACTTAAAAACAAAAAAAAAAGAAAAAAAAATGCCACATGTCACCTCCCCCCTTCCACTCCCCACAATTCCCCCCAACCCCCACATGGGTCCCACAAGTGCCACACGGCGTTTCATCCCCCTCTTTCCCTCACCACTCCTTATAGTCTTAGAGTTGTTTGATGTTCTAGAGTTATTTTGAATATATGATGAAATAAATACATCTGAAATAAAGGATACCAGATAACACGGAATAGGCCAGTAATCTGCTTCTTTCATAAAATTTGGTTGATGCATTTCATCGAGTAGTTGGTGTGCATCTTCAACCCTTTCAGTTTTAGACAACACAACTATAAACATTAGCCACAAAACTGTAAACATATGAGAAACTCACAATAATCCATTATTAACACTTATATATATATATATATATATTATATATATATATATAGGTAGAGGATCCTGTAGGAAATTTGATTTGTGTAGGAAGTGTGAGAAGGATTAAGAATTGACATGTAGCTATCATATTTTTTATTTTGGAATGATGTTTTGGGTTGTTTTGACTTGAAAAACATTTACGAAAACAATATACAAAAATTTAAAACACAATCCAATGTACTTTAGTCATTAAATTTAAATTGCAGATAAAACACCGTACTAATTAGTTAAAACACTCTGTTTAAGTGTTCTTAACATAGTGTTTTAATTTTTAAGCTTAAAATACAATGTTTTTGGTTATTAATAGTTATGTTTGGTGTTTTTCTAAGCATAACAATCCAAAACATCATGAATATCTCCAAAAAAATGATGCATACATATCAATTTTTAATCCTTCTCACACTTCTCACACAAACCAATTTTCCTACAGGAACCCTACCCTATATATATATATATATATATATATATATGCAGTTTGAATCACCACCATAATTCGCATAACCCAGGAACCCTACCCTATATATATATATATGCAGTTTGAATCACCACCATAATTCGCATAACCCATGCACTCATCGTAGCCTTGGATTAGTTTATTTTGGATACAAATGCAATAAATATATAAGTGTACTAATAATCTCATACCGTTCGCTTAGTACCTTAATCATAGAAATGGGAACGTCGGATAATGGCAAAACGCATATGCGTTCCTGGATCTAGACGACTGTAACAATGACATTGGACAACGGTACAGGGCCGACGACTCGGTAAACGAGGCTGGGTCGTCTAGGTCTCGTGGTGCAATGGTCGAAACCGATGGATTGAAAGCAAACGAGGAATAGTTCTTAAAAAAGGTATTTGAGAAGGTGCAGCCGCGCAGTAGAGTTTTGGCTAGATATAGAATCAACTTAGGGGGGAGATTGAAAAAGAAAAAAAATATAAAAAGCGAAATCCGGGGAGAGTGGGCTAAGTTGGTTTTGGGAAGGCCAAATAAAATAAAACTTCTTTTAAAACAAATAAAAATAACATATGTTTAGCTGGAAAACATAAGTTAATAGAAAAAAAAACTAAAATATGTATAAAAGTCAGATTAAAACTTGTATAAAAATTCATATTAATTAAAAAATACTAGTAAGAAACCCGCGCGATGCAGCGGCGACGATAATTTACCATGCGGTAAGCAATTTCTGTTAGTTTATCAATCGTCTCGTATTATTTTGTATGCACTTAAGTTAGTTTTTTTTATCCGTATAGTATGTTACAAGTCAATTAAGTAAACTTATCAATCATCACTTTATTATATCCGATATGTGTATTTATTCTTATTTTTTTTTGAACGGCCAACAAATTGGAATCACTCACGGAACACTGGAGTATCATCGTGCCACCAGTGTTGCCACGCGATCATATTCCACCACCAAGTCACCAATTCAGGAGGAAACTCATAATTATGAGAAAACCCCCCTTTGTGAGATTCGAACCCAGGACCTTATGGCCCCTAAGTCTTATCTCACCACAAGATACCACTAGGCTATCTTATGTAAATCAGAAATACACAAATAAATAGGCACACATTTTTATCAAGCAATACAAGGAGAATGGGTTGTTATTTAAAAATGTTTTGTTACTCGAGTTGGTATATATGTGTCTAAATCATTTTTCTTTTTCATTTTTTGGGAGTGTTTGGGGGGGGGGGGGGGGGGGGATAAAATATAGTTTTGAGATAAGTTTGCATTTTAGATTTTTAATATAAAAACATGTTACATATTTTTCTTTTAATTTTATTTTGACTTTTTATGTATGAAATTGCCTTCACAAAAACTGCTCGAGTTGTTATATACAGTATGTCATAAATGATAGAGGGGCCAAATTAAAATTATAGCTTTTAGTAAGTTGGTATTTTACATTTTTATTATAAACACGTGTTTGTAATACTACCCAGACGTAGATTATCCTTTAGTTCTATTTTAACATTTTATGTATGAAATTAACATCCATCAAATCTGCTTTGTTTCAATACGTCGGTGACCAAATTTATTGATATAACATATTTATTGATGAAATTAACATGCATCTATTTATTTGTTAGTGAGAGGGGGAAGGAGAAGGAAATGTATGACTTTATACAAGAGATAAATCTCCTTTTTGACCTTGTATAAAGTAATTACCCTTTCTCTTTATAACCATATTTTCATCACCTACAATCTGCTGCGATGAGGCAGGAAACCAAAAAAGAATACATTTTAGAGGGGTAGATGCCTGTTGTCTGCAGAGGGTGAGCTTTTCTCTTGTTTGACCCTTTTTATCAACCATTATAGAAACCTCTACAGCCTGGAGAGGCATTTGGGTTCCTGTGAAAAAAAGAGTAAACAAAAAACATAGATTGAAAAGCCTAAAATAGGTCTATATGATTTGGGTAATGCAAAAGTTTGAGCTAACAAACCTTAAATACATTTAAATATTATTAGAAAAGTCATGCTGACATAAAGGAGATTCATAAAACTCAAATTCAATATTTTAGTGAAATGTTATGATATCCATTTTTAGGTGGAGTACAGACACACGAAATCAAATGCTTGAAAACATATTTGAAAAAAGATATATAAATAACAATAAAATTTTTATAATAATAGTTTGGATTTAAGCATGAAATTATACCTTGTTTGTATATTCAACAGCTAAATATGCAATATAAGATTGCGTGGAGCATGGGCCTTGAGGTTGCAGATATTACGCATTACTGATTTGTTTTTAAGTGAAAGACTACCTTGGACCATCGTTTGAAGATGCATCTAGTTCTTACTTCACTTTTTTCAGCCCACTGGTAAGGCCTTGCATTTCTTCACCTCACAATTTGTCCCTGAATCACTGCTTGAATCAGTTAAGAATCAAGAACACTAACAAAGAATTAAGACCTGAACCTCCTACGACCAAAACCAGACGACCGCTTTTTAGAACAATCCGCTTTAACCCGTACCCAATTTGGTTGAATCCATTCAAACCTGAACATCATAGAAAATGTAATGTTCATGACATTTGCGCTTACCAAATAGGGCTCATTTTCGAGGTGCAAGCTGGATACAAAACTTTAGCCAATCTCTACATAGATGTAAGACTAATTATGCCTCCATCAAATGGCATGGAATCATGGGGCTGAGATGTAACAATTGTTCGACACAATTTATTTATAGAAAACAAAAATTAAATCAATACAAGATACCTGATTAGATAGGACCTCGTCAATTATCCTTGAAGAAGGTTTCCCTTTCTTTTTAAACCAATGGCACCCGCGTTCGTAAACATAGGAAATCAATATATAGAGGTTTAGCAAGTTGTGTGGCCATATATACATTATACATTAGCACGAATACGCTGTTAAAAAAACGACATATATCTTCAGTTACAATGAAAGCAAATTTTCAAAAAAAAAAAAAAAACCATAACATACCAAGGGGCCCATTTGTGATTCATACTGAAAACTTCTATTTACTATCATTTTAGCAAACTTTTAAGAGTTTAACTTGCTTTTTCTTTGATTATGAGAACTCCTAATAGACTGCTACTGCAGCAACAAGAACTTTTATATCATGAAGTGAAGGAAACACTTCTATAACCCTGAAGTATTGAAAGCAACACATTTTTCATAGTTGTTACTTTTAACTCATAACCTTTCTGATTTTTTTTCCTTTTTATATAAACTCTAGTAGCACAAATACAGTGAACGATAAAGCTAACACTAACTGCACCTGCAGCTGCATACCTTTTATGCAGCAAATAAAATCTATTACTATCAAGAAAAAAAAACATGCTGACCTGTTTTGCACCATCAACAAAATTGTTCAAATAATAGCACGTAACGCGTTTTACCAAATCTGTAAATGAAGACCAAAAGAAAGAAATTACATATACATCAAAAAGAAGTTTGAACCGTTTCGCCTATATTCCCTTCACATAGTGAAAATATTATGAACTTTTGGACACAAATCAATACCATGATGGGAAAATAAGTAACTATACTCAAATCTATTTAGAAAAGAAAAACTGGCTGTGTTACTTGACAAAATTTCTTTACAAAGCTGTGAAGAAAATTATAAGAATGTAGAATCAAAGATACATGACCTGAACCCATTCTGACCCGTTACCATGCTTATTTTGCTAGATATACATACACTCATTATCTTAAAACGAACGTTCCTTCAACAAGAATACTTCCAGAATTTTATTTATTGTCAAAAGTTGGTCAAGATTTATTTGTATAGATTCTTTTCCAACAAAAACTTACAGGTTATACCTTCTAATTTTGACATCTTTTTAAATGTTCTTTCATATTTTTTTACCTTCTTTCTACGCTCACGAACAATAGCTTGCATTTTAATGATGGCTTACACACAACGTAAGGTTACAATTGCATGATTTCTGACCAAATGCCCTCTCATAGCAGCTAATCTGACCACATTCTTATGCCTGACCAGATGTCTCTCAGCTGAAATCAAACACGGTTAAGAAATAAATCACATAATGGAAACAAATAAAATAATAAATGCATACCAAGAATCTTCTAACAGCTAAAATGAAAAAAAATGGCTTATATTCAGATCCATTAGGCATGAACAAATCTGGTGACATAAATCCTGATGTAAAGTTACAAACAGTTCTGTTGCATACAAACAATGATCATATAAAAAATTAAACGAACTTACTAACTATGCGGCGTTATGGATGATAAATTGCTAGAGACTAAAGTATGTCTATATCGAAAGTGAGCATGGAGACTTAGGTGGTGTTTGTTTTTTCTGAGGCAAAAGATCTGCAGTCTGCGGACCACATCTGCAGACATCTGCAGGAGAAGAGGTGGACCAAAGGTCTGCAGTCTGCAAGAAAAAGACTGTTTGTTTTTTAATGTCTGCAGTGGCGAAACCAGAAACTCTTAACAAGATGGTCAATATTTATATAAATGCGCACTCAGATATATAAAAAATTAGAAAAAATAAAAGTATGATAAATTCACTAATCTTGAAAATAATCAAAGTAAACGAAATAAAGGACAAAAAAGAAAATAAATAGTAAACATTCTATCAAATTATGATTATTTTATTCTATTATTTATTTGTATATACCTTTTGAAAAGAAAGAGCATAGTATCCTACATTGACTGCTAATAGACCTTGGGCATTTTTTAATGAAAAAAAAAAGTATCATAACCTTCCTCAACAGACATCATCTTCTTCACCCTTCAAGTTTTCACCTTCTTATCACCATGGCACATATCAGATTATACTACTAACCACTTTTTTGCACTTCTTTCTTCTTTCCACTTCATCAAAGTGACGGCGGTGGAGGAGGGAGGAGACGGTGGCGGTGGTGGAGAGAGGTGGCGGTGGTGGAGGGAGGCGGCGGCGGTGGTGGAGGGGAGGAGGGGATGGAGGAAGGAGGAGGAGGATGGTTATGAAGAAGAAGATGTTCTGCTGCTGCTGTGTGTCATGTTGTGGGTGAGAAGAGATAAAAAGAGGTGGGTTAAAGTCTGTATGGGGAAGAGGAAGGGCAGAGGTTAGAAGAGGTTATGTCTTCTAAAAAAACAAACGAGCTGTCCGTCTCAAATGTCTGCCCGCGTCTGCGTGGCGCAGACATAAGAGGTTAGAAGCACTTCTCACCAGAAAACAAACACCACCTTAAACAATCCAACTCTTAAACTTATTTAATTAATTAACCCCTTAATATGTATTCATAAAAGAAAAGAAATTAACTAATAAAAATAAAACATTATTCACCATATTAATCGACTCAAGCTACAATCTTTTACCTGTGCATATGCAGTTCCTTTTGTATGTTAGGTTACTCCATAATTATATGTGAGATCTAGTACAAAATGATACAAGTAAACCAACAATGAGAATACAATTTAGGTTTTGAAGTTAACTAACCTGGTTGGCCATCAATACAGTCATAAATAATCGCTAATACCAACGATTTTAGCCACAAATAAAGATTGATACCAACGATTTCAGTCCACTGCATTCATACAATGTTCAGATCTACATCAAAATCACACATCTAACTGATTTTTGTACAAAATCAACACATATGGAACCAAACTCAGATTATAATAAGTGAAAAAATGATTATTAGTACCAAAAAATTTCACAAAATCATCCGGTTGTAAGAAGTTAACACAAAGTATGGCTTACCCGGTCGGATTCTTCTTCGATATGTTGACAAATGAACTTCTAGTCTTCGTTAGGGTTTTGAATGACAAAATAGTGTTCTAAATCAACGCAGAGTGTGACTTACACTAACGAATCTGATGCATCCGGTGAAGATCGTGGTGAAATAGCGATGTTCTTGGGTAGAGAGAACCCTAATGTGAATGGGGGCGGATAACATTTGACAATGAATGAAACCCTAATGTATCCATCCCGTGTTTTTCTGGGTTGTACATGATGCATTATAATTAGCACCCCTTTAGAGTTTAAGAGTTTTGTACAATAAAGTATTGTACAATATGCTTTTGAGGCTTGTAATGTGGCAAATGACCATTCTTGCCCTTCATATATGCTTATTAATATAGTATAGATTTATAACAGTCAAATTATTCAAATTACCTGTCACTACATTTAGGCAAAACGGTAGATTTAATATAAAATAAAAATTGTAATGTATTTCGTTATAGCCAAAATGGTGACCCACCCTACGAGCTCAAAGATCTGAGTCTCACAGTGGTAATGGTGTAGAATTATTAGCAGAATAGGTATATGAAAAAGTAATAAAAAAAAACCTATTGGTCAAGAGTGAACCAAAGTTAATATTGTCTAATGGTTGTCAACTATGATGAATACTAGTCATGCGTAAATATTACTAAACTAGGGTATTTGTCAGCACGTTGTGGCGGTTCGTTACCGTGGGTATTCGGTCAGTATCGGTTCGGTTTGTTATAGTACCGGTGTTATACATGCATTCTCTATAGAAACCAAAGCGTGTTTTACATTGACCACAAAAACGATAAAAACGAACATCAGTACTAGTAACGATTTTTTCCGAATGTTGTTGATTTCTATACATTTGATTGCAATAACTTATAATAATAGTTGCATTTATTTTTTAACAATCCCGCTTATTAAAATAGGAGTTGCATTTAACTATTAACAATGCAACCTTTTAAAATAAGAGTTGCATTAAACTATTAACAATGCAACCTTTTAAAATAAAAGTTGCATTTAAATATTCTTAATGCAACCTTTCATGAAAAGGGTTGCATTTTATCTTCTAATGCAAACTTTATGTTCAAGGAAGTTGCATTATAGTCAAATGCAACTCATTTAAAAAGGGTTGCTTGTAAAAAGTTGCATTAGACATATTTTCTAGTAGTGCCTATATATATATATATATATATATATATATATCTCTTTATTTTTGTATATATCTAGTTTTATTGTGTCTAGAGCCGGGAGTCTCTCTAGAAGCAGTCTCTCTGTCCATAGGGATGGGGGTATGGCTTGCCTACATTCCACCATCTCCAGACCCTACCAACAGTTTTACTATTTGTAAGAATCACTGGGTACGGTTGTTGTAAAATGAGTAGGGGCATATTCATTCAAGAAAACTTCTTTTTGATAGTTTTTGTAGTTCAACAATCGAAGAGGATGACAACGCCCCTCCATCACCATCAAGCTCGTATGTAGCTCATGTCAACTTTGATGTAAATTCGGTAATGGTTATGTAGGTGCTTATGTTGTAGAAAACAAGATTCGATTTCCACAAGGTCATAGTTACAAGAACAACGTTGATTGATACACAAGAGTTAATTGAATTGACAATAGGGTTTCGTCCACCCTTTAATGTTTACATGCATTGGATTACATCGATTTTCTAGAACGTGACAATTCGTAGAATCATCATAAATCTAATCTAATCAGTTTTAAAACTTACATAATGAACCCCCAGCTAACACATAGCTATGACTATCTAATAATTACATATTTGACCCGTAATTTTACTTCTCCATGTGTATCAAACTTGGTCAAAGAATTAAGGGCAACAATCACCCCACACAATTTTTTACCCTAGTTCACGACTTATATGTGTTATCTTGTTTCCTATTTGTTGCTCCACATGGTTTTTTTTTGGTTCTTTAACCATGATGACTTGCTTCACACCAATTGGTTCTCCAATTTGGATTTCATTTGCCTCACATGAACTTGCTTCACACACCTTTTCATTGACAACCTCTTTTTCTTTCTTTTATATAACTCAGGTGTTAAAACATCAATGCACTATCTGCTTTTTTATATTTTTCCTAATTGTCTCTAATTTGAAACGGTTTTATTTTTTAGTGGTTAATTTGTATTTAATTTCATTGGATCTTCTCTTGATGATAGGCCTTGAAGCCCACTAATTTGAAGGTCTTGTTTTATGCAATTGTCGAACCTTCCCTATCAACAGAGTTCTCCACCGTGATCCATTCATCTCCATAGTATCATACCAAATATGAATATTCATATTTATTTTGTTAAAGCAAATAAACATAGATCTCAAGTAAGTCAACATATATAATACATACCACATGTTAGCTTCAAAAGTTTTCTAGAAGATTGTTGTTGTATACACAAAAATGTAGATTTGGGTTGGGTGTCATTTCAAAAGGGTCAATTTGGGTTGTGTTTTATTTCAAACTGTAGATTTGTGTTGGGTGTTATTTCATATGGGTCAATTGGGGTTGTGTTTTACTTAAAACATCGAGATTTGTTATCACTTTCATTTGTTATTTACTAGTTTACGTATTGTTTAACTTTACTTGTGTGCGGTTGAGGTTTAGTACGGAGAGTTTAATTCAATCAAGGTAATGAGCATTGAGGAAGGGTTTAGAACGGTACTACGTGTTGTTTTTTTGGAGGAATTATGTTTGGTTTAAAACTATAGGCAGGTTATCGATAGTTGTAAATATGGATGACTATTGCATGTTTGAGTGATAACTTTTACGAACTGAGATTTGCATTGAAATTAAGTGTTTCAATCAACTATATGGAAAACTAATTTAGGCTGCATTTTATTTGGTTTCGAGTAAATTAGGGGTTAATTTGGAAGGTTTTAAGGCAACGAAAAAGGGAAAATATTCATTGTTTTTTATTAAGTTTTATTTTACAAGGGCATAATAGTAAAATTGTAGCTTTCTTTTCCTCTCAACTCCGGAACACATAAAACATTTAATTTCTTTTCTTTTCCTTTCCTTGAATGAAACTTGGGAGCACAAAATAAAATCACACATTTTCCTTTCTCTCCTAGTTTCCTGTCCCTTCTCTTCTTTCCTTTTTTGAATCTCTAGAACACAGTGTTAGGGTCTTCTACAGATCTTGATACCAGAAATCAAGGGTTTTAATTGCTGATTTGCGATATATTATTATCACTAGGAGGTTCCCATTGTCTTAAATTTTCCGAAATAGTGCTCCGTAATTAAAAGGTAAGTTTCCGTATGAATTATTGTTTGGTTTTGATCCCTCTCTAAACTGCATAAGAAATCTTAGGTGTTTATGCTTCGGTACGATTCTCAATGCAACTGGATAAATTTTCTTTATTGTGATGAGAAATGAATTTTTCTTAGATATTTAAGTGATAAAACAGATATAAATTGTGGAGTATGGGTCATAAACTTGTTTTTTTCATGGCGTGAAAGAGGTTGTCCAGTCTTGAGATCCTTCAATGTAAAACCATAAGGGTCAAATTCAACAGATACAAGGTTATCCCGGGTAAATTTTCGGACTGAAATTAAGTCTTTGACAACAATTGGTGCATAAAGTATGTTGCTTAAATGGTAAGTGGTATTAGGTGTTTTGTGGTAGCCCTTACCCGACCCCAAAATAGGCAACGATTGGCCATTACCAACTAAAATATTTGCATTAATAGAATTAGAAGATAGGGAATCAATTTTACCTTGATCCGAAGTGATATGAGAAGATGCCCCGGTATCCATGTTCCATTGTGACATGGGTTGATTGATAGTTAAAGCTGAGAGAGCGGCGCCAAGCTCAGATGGATGCATAGGGTCTACGGGCTGAGATGGTGGGTAAGTGGTTTGGTACGGGTACTGTGAGGGTGGTGCGGTAAGTCCAAAGCCAGGGGGTGGGTTTTGAGGTTGTGTGGGCTGTTGTGGTGGAGTAGGGGTGTTCGGCCGAGACCAGGTTGGTTGCCAAGGGCTTTGGGCCAGATAAGGGCATCGTGGTTGGGAGGCCCACCAAGGGTTGTTTGGTAGTGAGTTGGGCCGTAAGTGGAGGGTTGGTTTTGGCAAAAGGTTAAGCAGGGTAGGTTGTTGTTGTAGTAGTTTGGTAAAGAGACCGCGTTCGCGTCCTCGATAAGAGTTGCGGCCACGACCTTTAACCCGGGTTAGATGCGGGTTACATAAGTTTTGGCATGGTGATATGATTGTGGTGAGGGTGGGTTCGGCTTGTTTGTGGGATTGGCAGGGTTACTTGGTTGTGGACTGTGGGCTA
>JAUTDX010005070.1:0-27601 GCA_030844895.1 Ambrosia x helenae | reverse complement strand
TATTTTGGTAGGTGTTCGCGTGGAATTTGGGACGTAAACGAGCAACTTTGGTCAAGTCCAAGAACACTCAAGTCGAGAGGGAGCTATAACACTATATAATAATAATAATAATAATAATAATAATAATAATAATAATAATAATAATAATAATGTGTTGTGTAACAATGGCCTATTAACAACTAACATATAAAATATGTAGATATGAGAACATGGATTAGAGAGAATAGATCATATAATAATTCTTTCTTATTGATGTCCATAGATGAGATACAAATGCCACTATTTATAGGGCATATACATTAATACTAAACTAATGGGGAGGTGGGAGTTATGTATGTGGAAAGTCACCATAATGATGTATTTATAACACTCCCCCTTGACTATCCACATGATGGATTACTATAGTATATTATTTTTTAATTAATACGCTTAGTGATGTTGCCTCGTTAAAAACCTTGCCAGGAAAACCCAGTGGGATAAAACCTCAGCTAAGGGAAAAAGAGTGCAACGCGTATTTCTCCCCCTGATACTTCTGGATCAGGTGTGTTGCCTCGTTAAAAAACTTACTAAGAAAACCCGATGGGACAAAACTTAGTAAAGGGAAAAAGAGTGCAACGTGTCGAATACTCCCCCTCATTTTAATATGTATCATTTGAATGATGGTGTCGATCTTCTAAGAAAGTTGCTCAAAGTTTTGTAGTCAATGACTTGCGTTCTTGATCACTTGACGTGAAAATCTTTAAGTTGAATCATTGATGTATGATCTTCATTCCAGAATTTTAGTCCCTGCTCTCGTAAGTGCAATTCTTTAAGTTGAACTAATGTTGCCTCCTCTCGTAAATAAATGTCACAAGATCAACAAATGTGATGTGTTATATTCCCTGCATTTACATAACTAACCAAACTTGTTTACATGGGTTAGTGAAATATAATCAAATATCGCTCATACTGAAGTATTTGTTTTAACTCATTCCGGTGTTCCTCACTTGACATAGACTATATTATGACAATAAGTTCATGTGAAAGATATAATAATCATGCATAACTAGCAAGACATACTAATGTACATATATATTTAACTATGGTACTTGTAGAGTGAAAATCTCTACTTTGGTAGGAGTTGAAATGAATAATTTTCCATATCAAGTAATTGGACAACCTTTAATGCACTTTAAATATGAGCTATGTCCATTGTAAAATGTCCCACATCTTTTCAAGATATACTTTGATGGATTAGTAAATATATCATTATTACATATATACTCGAATTATAGGTCAAGCAACAAGTGCACTATGTCAAGGACTTTCAAAAAATCCTCCTTTTAAAAGTTCTACAGAGTCTCTCGATAATGCTCAGACATTATCACTGTAAACTGCGAGTGAACTTTTAAGAGAGAACTTTTGATAAAAGTTGGATAATACAATCAAATTTATGTTGCTCTATACAATCAAATTTATGTTGCTCTTTATCGGGATATCTCATGAGATTTACAACACTCAACCCCTTTATTTTAGTCCATACATATTATATTACCTTTACATAATACTTCTTAAGGTATTGATATCAATGCTGCAGGCATCATCAATCCATCAAGGACTTTTCCATCTTGACCAATCACGTAAGTGCATTAACTCTTCAATTGGAAGAACAATAACATCTATTTCTCCAATATATATTGTACCATTCTTATACATTGAAGTATCATAATCACCAGGTTCAGTTTATTACCTGTGGTGTATTGGTGCACAATAATTACATCCTACGATGTTTCGTATTACCTTTTAAGCACTCAGTTGCTTTAGGATACTCATGAGGAGTTCCACTTATATTCAATTCAATCATATAACAAACATAACGTATTCATAATTGAATCTATTTATTTCGATCATAACGTTCTCGAGAACTTACGTTACAAGATTTTGACACATTAAATCCTTCATCGGGTATTTTCATGTAAACTTTCAGTGTCAAGTAAATCATGATATTTATTAGACGCATTTCAGTTCTCTCTTTGCAGTACCAGACTAATAACATGATGAAAAATCATTGTATCCACCACCGGAGAATGCGTCTCCTCATAATCAATTATGGGTCTTTGCGAAATTCTTGTGCCACCAATTTTACCTTATATCATTTTCTTTTCAAATGTTGATTCGCATAAAAGACCTTTTCGTATCTATATGTTTTACAACTTTTGTTGTATGGACTAGTGGTCCAAAACTTTTCTTTTCAATAGAGAATTCAACTCTGCCATGTTTGCGTCTTTCCATTTTGGCCAATCATTTCTTTGTACTCATTCATAGGCAGATCTTAAATTTTGATCCTCATTTCAAGCGCTACATTACATAAAATTTATAACGACGTCGATTTTATTTTTGATTCCATACATTTTGTAGACATGATATTGTATAACGAGATCTCTTTATTTTCAGGTAACTGAGGTTCTTCTGGAACCATCATGTCTAATGTCTCTTCAAGAGACCTTTTTACTATAACCTCGACTTGACCATCTTTCTTACTTGCTCCAATTTCTCGAGGATTTTTATTCTTTGGAATCGACTAGTCTACCGCTTTAGGCGTGCAGTAGGCTTATTACCAATATACGATTGTCCTTCCTGGACACTCATCTTAAATGGAGCATTAGCAGTTGGTATACGTGACTTGATTAGCTATTCATCATATTTAGGTTAGTTAATGCGTCTGGTAACTAATTCGCTAATCTATGTGAATGAATTATCCTTTGAACTTCTGGTTCACATTTTTTAGTATGAGGATCAATGATATTTCATTCTAACTCATTTCTATTACCAACTGCCTTTTATCTCCCCCTGATGTTGGGAATGTTAATCCATTGAGATGGATATCAATTAACTGAGATGTAAACAAATCTCTTGTTGAAGGCTTATAAATCATCATATATTCCCAATCACCTTTTAAGGTCCCATCTCTATGCGTCGTGGTGGATCAATTTCAATATATGTCGCACAACAAAAATCTTAGATGGGCAATATTTGGTTCTTGACCAAAAACCAACTATAGTGGGGAGAAACTATTACCATGTATTGGCTTGATGTGAATAAATGTTACTGCATGTAAAATCAAATGTAAACATGAACTTTTGTTTTCATGATCATTGACATTGCAATCAATAGTAGACGTTTTAGTGATCATCTCAATGAAAGCAATATATGCATGAACATAAGCTATATGAAGTTCACCACTTATTCCAATGATCATTATTATCTTGGGAATTGATTAAATATGCCAATCTAGAATAATATGCTTGCTATCTTATTAGCCAAGCCATAATCAAGCAAACTTCAGGTTGCAAACTTGATAACCATTTAGACGATGCATCGATTATAAATACTAAATGGTATCACGTTAGAATGTATCCTTTAATCACTTCCAGAACATTTAAGATACTTACCTTACTTTATATGGCAAATTTATAATTTCCCTTGAGAGCAAACATTACATGCTACTTATCAGCTTGAAGGATTTTCTAGTTCTTTGTTATGTTCACATCATCATTGACCCGTGTGGTCTAACCGGTCATGCCAATAATTATCATGATCCATAAACTTCTGGTTTATGATCGTAATGAATCTCTTGCACTTGTATGTTATGTGCACTTATGTTTGTATAATACAAATAGAGAACACGAGAGAACGGTGTATTCTCATTCAAACTATCAAGTTATATCACTTTTCCGTTTACTTTGTTCTCATATAACTATTTTCAAATTTTGCCACTTGTTGTGGCCATTCTTATTAACATGACCATCATTTCGTGTCTGATATTCGATCTCATTATTAACTTGGCTATTATTATAATCTTTGATGATTGATCACATTATGACCATCATTGCAATTTTCTCAAATATCTCCATGATCATGACAATTTCAATTATTGTTATATAATCGTATTCACTTCAAGAAATGAAATAAAGCCAACCAAGCTTTATTATTTTCTTGGACATAAGAATATAAAGTCATTTCAAACTTTTCATACCCTTTTAATGGTATTGCTACTTTAGGAGCGTATTTGAGGTATGACAAGTAAAATTCATTCTATCCAATTTTCCTATATAAAATTGAGAAATAATTATATTTTCTCAATTACCATGATCATGAACTTTACACAGATCATTATATCATCACATTCACTTCAGGGAATGGATTATAACCACAAAACTTTCATGTTGGAATCATTACAACTTCCTTAGTTATGTACATGATCTTTAACCTTTATACCGATCATTTTTCATCACATTCACTTCAGGGAATGGATGAGAACTACACCATCTTTCATGGTGGTCGTTTCAAACCTTATATATTCTTTAATAATCTTGCATCTTCAAGAGCATATTTTAAGGTTTGACAAATGGATATTGTTTTAGTCAACCTATTCTTATAAATAATCTTCTCATCACATGATATAAATCGAGAAGTAGTTGTAGAACCAAGTCGTTATCCATCGGTCTAAAACCGTACAAGCTTTTCTATAGATTTATAATAAGCTTTGGAGAGTTTGACACTTTGAGTGTCATATTATAAATAATTCTTGATCACAATTCAATCATATAACTTGTGACAATATACCATAATGTTCTCTTTGATTTTCACTTTCCTTTAACATAGTAATATTCATCATTTGGATGCAAGTGGGAAATAAAACAAAATCAAAATCCCAATATACTCATACTTACTACATCCTTCGAAATAATTATATAAAAATCTTTATTGGTTTAGGGAAAAAGATTTTATTATTTGAAGTATAAAACCACCCCGAAATGAAATAAGAAATACCAGTCAATTTCATATCTATATTATTAGACAAAAAATAACCAATATTTTAAAGATATTTTTTCAAGATTAGACATTATAAGTATCATATGAATTCAATATCGTGAAAATAAAATACCTTTTGATGTAATCAACGTAAAAGCTTAAATTTTATCATAACTCCTCTTTTATACTTCTTTTCTATGGTTGTAACGAAACACGAAACGACAACCAAAGTTCTCCAAATAAATAAAGCACAAACCCCAATATCTCATATCATTAAAACAAAGGGAGTTTAAATAATATAATTGGTCATAATACAAATGTTCAGAAGATTTTATAAAATGGTAACCTATTTTAGTGTAAATTCATCATGTCTTTGTCACACCAAAATCATACTTATATAATCAATGAAATGACAAGAACGTTATTTTTTAAGTTACATTTCTTATGTAGTAAATTATGACATATAAATTAAAATCTTGTATGAAAAGTAAGATATTTTTACATTTATGCATATTTGGAGATGGAATAGAATACAAAATTAATACAACTTTTTCAAATAATCAACCTTTTCAACCTCTATCAACGTTTTTGTTAAATTTCTTATTTGATACTAATGACATTTTTTAACAAATTAAAATCTTATATCGAAAGTAATAACCATAAAGAAATAATAAATATAAGCTCAATTTAATCAAGATTGTATGAGTTACTACTATATGGCTTATGTTCTCTCTATAAAAAAAACATCAATGAATAATGAATCTTAACATAACACAAAATTGTAGAAATTACAATATGGATTTTGTATGAGATAATGAATTAATTGAACCATATAAACTTACCATCGATAAGATGATCCAACCCAAAAGCAACTCGTGCTGATAACGAACGTGTTGTGTAACAATGGCCTATTAACAACTAACATATAAAATATGTAGATATGAGAACATGGATTAGAGAGAATAGATCATATAATAATTCTTTCTTATTGATGTCCATAGATGAGATACAAATGCCACTATTTATAGGGCATATACATTAATACTAAACTAATGGGGAGGTGAGAGTTATGTATGTGGAAAGTCACCATAATGATGTATTTATAACATAATGGACTTTTAAGTCCATGTTTAGTTTACGTATAAGAAAAAAAAAGCCCAACTTAATTTTGAGGGCTCCATAATATTATTCTTGGGGAGAGGATTATTCGGGAGGAGCAAGACAGAATCGAGAAAGAGAAGCGGCCGCAAATATTATTAATTAGGGAGGACTCGAAGACAGGAGGAGGGATTTTTTGGAGAGGCGCACAGGCAGAGAACACGAGCAAATATTATTAGATTGGAGCCAAGGATTAAAGGTTCTAAGTCTTGGGAGCGAGTATTCGGGTGTCAATCATTCGGTTTTTTCGTTCCTTTATTATCTTTGTTCTAGACCATGATTACTGAATTTTTATTTGTCTTTGTTTCTCTTTTCAAGATGATTATTGGCTAAAACTTTTATAGCTACCTACACTAAGACAAATAACTATGTTTTGATTTGCGTTTTCTATGGTTTTTTGGAACTTGTTTTGGATTTATGATTCAGTAAAGATTTTGATTTCTTTAGATCTAGTGTATGTGCGTATCTATTATTTTTTTATTGTCACTTATTCACTCCACTTGCACTTTTGTGAATGTATTTCATGTATGAGTGCTAGTTAGGTTGCAGACTTTGTGTAGCAACTAGTTTATGGTCAATAGTCGCGAGTTTACCATAGGAGTGATATTTGGTGGTTAGAAGATTTTAGGTATTCTTCCAAGTTCGATAGCTGTGAGGTGAGGGCTTGTTGGTATGTCTAGGTTGTTAAATTGCTAGGTTAGAGGCTTTGTGAGAAGATCTGCTTAGTTTCCCTTTCAATTCTTGCATATCAAGTTAGATCTAGGCTTCAACAATTACCCCTTACACCTAGTGTAGTGAGGCTTTCGCACTGTGAGGTAGATTGTCTAGCGGGTACTCGATCATAAGAGTTAGATAACCTGTGAGGGTTTGTACTCCAACCGCTAGTTTAACAGCACAACAATATTCTAGGGTATCCCCTTGAGAAGGGTCGAGGTGTCTAGTTTATTCTTGATGTTTAGTATTTTAAGATCCCGGTTCCAAATCCGTTCCATAACCATAGAAGCTTATCAGGCACAGTTAGGAGTCTTGTCTAGGTAGTGTCTTGTCTCATCTGAATTCAACTCAGTTAAGTTCGTGTTTTTAGTTCAATTTAGTTAGTCTTAGGTAATCTTTATTTTATTGCAATTTATTTTTCAGTAAAAGCCCCCCCTTAAAATAATAAATAAATTTAATCAGTATTTAGGATAAGTAATCGAGTCTAGTTTTCATTTTCCATTAGAGTCTCGTGGGTTCGATATCCGGACTTACTTTAGCTATACTAGAGTCGATAGGTTCACTTGCCCGTCAGTTGTTTAGTTTTAAAGAGTCTAGAGTATTACTTAGTGTCTAGTTTTAGGTTTAATTTAGTTGTTTTTATTAAACTACTTTTAGCACATCACTAGTAATTACTTCAAGTTTAGAATATGTGACAGATGTACAAGTACGAGGTTGTTCGTATGAATGACATAGTTGAAGATATGCTGATGTGACACCCGACAAACTCAGGTTAACAACTTTTGTCAAACTAGTAAGTCTACCTCAGCGAGTCATGCATACATTACACTTAACTTGGTCAATTGAGTCATTATGATGGTTCCGGGAATCATCGGAGTCGTTACAATGACCCACGGGATCATTGGTAGTCGGTCCATAACCATATGTACAAGGATTGGTGATTTGTAGAATCGCCAGGTTTAACGCACACACGCAAGTCCCGAGTCCGGGGATTGATGAACGAATGTGAATGTGTTAGTTTTCAAGTAGTATTTATTTATAATCATTATATAGCTTGTCGGTATGTGAAAATGTGCTTGTATGTGTTTAAAATAGTGTTTAACGCACCAAAAGCTCACAACAGCATGCAGGGGGCGATTAGGATTCCTAATTGCCACCCGCAAGTGCAATTAGGATCCTACTCGCATGTAAAGGGGCAATTAGAATCCTACTCGCCTGTAAAAGGGGCAATTAGGATTCTTAATTGCCACATGTAGTTCCTACTCGTGTGTAACATAGAAACGATTAGGAACACCTATAAATACCACCCTTATGTTGCAAAACATCATTTGTGAAACCCTAACTTGCCCCAAATCTCTCCAACACCATAATCAACTTCTAGAACACGTTTTTGCCCTAGAATCCATCATTTCAAGCTTTACACATCAATTTTTTTTAGCAAAACCTAAGGTGTGTTATCCATCCTAAACCTTTATCATGTTATTATGTTGATCCCTAAAGGTCCAGACCTGGTTTTGTGATGTTTGTGTCTTTGAAAACCTTTGAAATCAGTTATTAAACAAGTCTAATCCTTCATTATGTGTTCTATGTGGTGTATTCATGCAAGATATGATTTTGATGGTTAAAACATGAAGATTCTTATGTGTTTGAGATATTTCTGATATAAATGAGTTGTTAGGATGTTTATCTATGAGTTTGAAGGTTAATGGTTGTGTATTGATGATAATATGTGTTTTGACCCGTTTGAGTGATTTAGGAAGATTTAGGGTGTTATGATATGTTTTGTTCATTGTATGATGTTATGGTTTGTTCTAGGATATTGTGTTAACAGTATAATGATTTACAACGTTGTTATGTGATGAAATATGGATATTTGCCATTTAGGTTAAGTTGTGCATGCTTTGATGTGATGTTTTCATAATATTATGCTGTTTTGGGAAATGCTTGCAATTAGGGTTATTAGATTGATGATAAATTGGGGGTTTTCAGTTGGAATGGGTTGCTTAATGATTTGGGATTGGTGTTGGGTGTTTTCACATATTTCGGATCTGATTTGGGAGGTTAAACGCGAGAAAAGTCACCCTTGGACTGCAGGGGGCGATTAGGATAGCTAATCGCCTGTCCAACGGGCAATTAGGAAGCTAATCGCCTGACTTGGGGGCGAGTAGCTTCCTAATCGCCTGATAAAGGGGCAATTAGCCTTCCTAATTGCCTGTTTGATTTCCTAATTGCATGTTTAATTCCTAATCATGTGTTTTGTTGCTGTAAGTGTATTTTAAGATCTCGGAACATGGTTTGACACCTAGGAACATGTTTGGAGCCTCGTGAGATGTCTAATAACTTGATAACACGTGTTCGGACTTATATATGCGATATGTGAGCTGTATGCTAGACTTGGTGAACTATGGTGCGTGTTAAGTGCATAGTTGCGTATGATTACTTGATTTCTTGTTCTTGGCTAACATGTGGGATGTCGGGTCACCAATGGGATGTCGGATCTTGTCTTCTATGGTCTGGTTATCAGTCAAACATGTTTTCAAACGTATAATGGTTATGATCTAGACACTTAGGGACTAGTTGACATACATGTCAATAGTTCGGGTACTCGTATGCATTTAATGATAGGTTGCCGATACTAGGACTTTCATTTGCATTGTGGCCCCACTTTTTACTGGTTTTGCTTTCGATGGAGAAAACATGCTATGTACTTGTATTCTTTAAACGTGTGTCAACTTATGTTTTCATAAAAGATGTGTCAAACCACGTTTTGGTATTCATAAAACCTATGTTTTGTTAAGTATTCGTATTTGTAAAGCTTACGAGGTAGTCGTTGGTTACTATATGGTATCACGTACTGGTATTCATGAATTCGTTACGTATTAGGGTAGTCTTTTGGTTACTATACGATTTGTTAAAGTCCCGGGGAAAACCATGAATGTGCGTTGGTTGCACAATTGAGACACTCATTCGACCCCCATAACTCAATCATAGGAAAATTCTACAATTAATGTCGTGATATCTGGTAAAAGTTCTATAAATAATCAAGATAAAACTTGGACGGTGTGTAATTCGGATATTTTAGTGACGATCGACAAAATGAATTTGTACACAAGCATTCACGTGATACATATTTTATTTGTGGAGCGAGTTGGACAGTTGGTATTTGGTACCACACATTATCGATGGCTGTGAAAACATGTGTTCAACAAATCTTATAATAATCATAAAGAAGTATAAATAAGAAACAATCAAGAAATCTTAATCGTTCTTTTTTAAAGGTGGATGAAATATTTTTATAATAAGATCATGTAGCAAGAAGCTAGATATATTAACAAAGTTGAAATTTCACTAATTTGTCCATTTAAGAAATGGGTGCTTCGTTCTATTTTTAACCCACGTGAATTCATTCGCCATAATTTACTGTATTTGAGGTAGAAACAGCTTGAGTGTTGAGAACTTTTCATTGAGCGATTGCCATACGCAGGGCCGGTCCAAGCCCAAGTAAAATGAAGCTAGGGATTTGAGCCCCCATTCTACAGGTCCCAATATTTAAAAAAAAGTTATATATGCAATATGGGCCAACTGTTGTCTGTGCGAGAATGGGAATGGCGGGAGTGGAACTGGAACAGTCGCTTGACGTAACTCAACGAGTTAGTAAAAAGTTGTCTCAGTCATCCCTGAATTTATGCGGGGATGGGCTTGTTGGACCTGTAACGCTATAAACTACTATATTAGGAAGTAAGAAACTCTATTCCGCTTTAGAGTAATAGCGGTGACATGTCACCGCTGAAGGTGTCGCTGCTTTTGCTCTAGATAGGATATAACCCTAGCCGTTAGATCATTCGTTTGATCAATAGCCAAGGTCACTCAACAATGCCCGCCCCGAATTATGGGCATTAGCGGATACAGCTGGCATGTCACTTTTGGTGTTGTCTCCACTTCTGCTCTCTTTTCTTGTAGTGATCGGTATGAACTTTGAAGTAAACATCTTCTTGATCTCACTGCTTGAAGGTTGGTGGAACTTGCCTCAATAAAAAAATGGACCTTGGTAAGAAAAATACCTTGCCTCAACTTGGTCTCAGTAACAACTACGAACAATCTAGCTTCTCAATACTAACGGACATTAAGTAGTAACACATTAGCAGTAATGTGGCACAAAACGCACAATACTTGTATAAACAATTAATTGAACAAAGAAAAGCATAATTTCCATTATGGATTACACTTCTTAAATAAGCCAAATTACAACCACCTACGTAAATGACTAGAAGAGTTTCAAGGCAAAGAATACGGTAGTCAAAAACTACCACAAATCCTATCTAAAAAAATGTAGAGAATATAACAAGGAAACTACTATTTTACATGGATATTATTTTACTATTTACTAACCAGCTCCACCTCAATTGTAGCTGGTAGTTGCATTTTTAGGCACCGATTTAGGCACGATTTTAATACGCATTTTTGTCCATGTCATGCACTTTTCATATCTATATCTCGTTATTTTGTGCAACACTTGTTATGCTGGAATGGAGTCATTTTGGATTGTTTTTGTAGGTGTGCAATATATTGGGAGAGACGACAATGGGTGTTGGAAATAAACAATACAAATTCATGATGTATGATGATAAAGAAAGCGAGCTTAACGATGCTATTATGTTGAACAGATCCATGAATCAAAGTTTAAACCATGGATAATTATTTTCAGTCACAAGCAACGAATTACAGAATGAAAAATAAAAGAAATCTTTTTTCTTCCTAATCGTTTCTGGACTTCTGCTACGGTAGTAGTAGTAACATAGTTTAACAAATAAAGATTGGGCCATGGATCAGTTGGGCTCCAAATATTTATAATTTATACGTGGGTTTTAACCATCAAAATCATGTGTGCTTATACATTCGGTGGGCTGGACATTGGGTTAAACAGTGTGAGTCGGTTAAGTGGTGAAGGATTAAAAGGGGTGGGGGTTTGACGCCAATTGAGAGACGACCTGGAAAAAAAACATTCGACGCCTTTTCAGAGCGGCTAGATAAGTGGCGGTTGGTGAGGCCTTCTTGATTCTAAAGAATATTAGGGTTTGTTTAGTATGGGGTAGTAGAATCGATGGAGGAATGGAATGGATGAGGTAATGGAATTGACAAGGTAATGGAATGGATCATTACCATTCCATGCCTTGTTTGGTTGCTATGTGGGAATGAAACAACACATTTACTTTGTGTTGTTGGATAAGCAGGAAAAGACGAAAGAATAAAATCGGTGGTGAGTGGCTGTGGTGGATAGTGGTCAGTGGCGATGATGGTGGGTGGTGATATGTGGCGGTAGCGGCAATGGTGGGTGCCGGCGACGGTGGAAGGTACGGGTGGATGGCCGTGATGGTGGATGGGCAACAATTGTGAGTAGTGGCAGCGATGGGTGGCGGTAGTGGTGGTGGTAGTGGGTGGTGGCGGTGATGGTATGTGGCGGTAGCGTGGTAGTGGATGGCGACAACGATGGTGGTAGGTGGTGGCGACGACGGTGGTGGGTGGTGGCAACGGTGGCGATGGGTGGAGGTGGATGGTGGTGATGGTGGGTGGGTGACAATGGTGAGTAGTGGCAGTGGTGGGTGGAGGCGGCAGCGGCGGTGGTGGATAGTGGTGGGTGGCGCCGGTAGTGGTGGGTAAAGGAATTTGTGGTGAGTGATGGTGGCAGGTGGTGGAGGCGGCGGTGGTGGGTGGTGACGGCGTTGGTGGGTGGTGGCGGCAACAGTGGTGGGCGACGGTTATGGGTGGTGACGACAGCGGTGGGTGGTGGTGGTGGTGGTGTTACTAAATGGTGAATGAGGGATGGAATGAAAAAAAAAGCATGGGAGGTGGATGAAATGGTTTTGAGGAAATGGAATGCCTTGTGGAATGAGTGATTTCATTCCTTTAACCAACCAAACACACTATTTTTCATTACCCAGTAAGGGTCCATTCCATTCCCCCTTCCATTTCATCATACCAAACGCTACCTTAGTTTTTTATTTATAAAGGGGCATAGAGACCGATGATCAAACTCCACCGTCATAGTAAGTTCTTTTATTATCCTTACCACAAGCGTGGTTTGAAGGAATTCATTTCAGGGTTGACGTTGGGTCGGGTCGAGACGTTGCGTGCCGGGTTGGGTCGGGTCGAGGTGTAGCACGTCCACGCACAGTTTGGGTCGAGATGTTTTAGACATTGGTAACTGGTCAAAGGAATTTAAAGAAATTTATTTTGAGTTCTAACTAAAATTCATTTACCAATCAAACACAATCCAAAATGAAGTTGAGATTCTAATTTTATATATATTCCTTTTTAATTATGTGAAACAAACACCAAGTTAAATTACAAAATGATATGACCTTAAAAACATCTCATTGGTTGTTGCAAATTTAGTACTTTTTAGTATATCTATGTTTTGAAAGCAATATTCATCTTATATGTTATGCATTATACTTTCATATTTTTTTTATTATGACCAAATATAAAAATATGTTATTTTGTTATTATGGTGATTCTTAAAAAAAAGGTATGTATATCTAAGGGTAAATTTGTAATTCTGCAAAAAAACAATTTTTTGGATTAATAAACTGTCATAAACAGATAACGTGCAAAATATTGTCAATAGAAAGTGTCATAAAAACGTGTCAAAAAAGATTGTCATAAGCGTGTATAATAAACAGATAAAATGAAAAAAAGTGTCATGTTAAATTTATGACACCGCCATCATTGACACTCTCTTTTGTGTCATCAGACTCCTTTCTTGACACGCAATGCGCGTCAAGAAAGATGTTTTTTCTAGTAGTGATATAATGTAAACGAAACAAAGAGAACCACACGATAATAAATAAAGTTAATGGAATACCAAACTGATTTCTTCTCTTTGGTTTTTGAATGCTTGAAATCGAGCCATTACATCTTCTTCTTTTACCTTATTAAAAGTATCCCTTCCAACCACACAAGTTTGAGCATTGTTCAAAATACTCCTAATCATAACATATTTAAGTTATTAACCAATCAACAATAATAATAATAATTCGTTTTATTTTCAAAATCACACAAACCCATAAACCTAATAACTAAAAAAATGATTATAGAGAAGCTTTATTGTTATACAAAGAAGATTTATTCTTAGAGTTATATCTTACCTCATTGAATCAATGTGTATATACCAACCAACCACCACCCAACTTTATATTTTATTATAGAAAATTATTGGAAATAAATATATGGTGTCATGTCTCTTCCAATGACACCATCAGCTCGATCTTGGTTTTGCATTAAGCTTTGGACATAAGGAACATAACACTTAGCAATGACATGCCCGATTGATGCATATACCCACTTATCTTTTGGCTATTAACGCTATTACATAATGCTTGTTAGGGGGACGGGGCACTCCATGGGTACCACCTTTTAGGTTACTTTGTGGCTAGGCAACACCGTCGCCATCCTCTAGACAAAGTTGCAGACTTCATTTGCACGACAACATGTTGTCGAGAAGAGAGAATGAGGCAAAGTTGCTTTTTGACCAAACAATCACTTTTCCTCCAATTAAAACCTTTAGATCAATTTGAAACTTCTAGACAAAGTACCCTAGATTGCCGCTAGTGTTTTGGTGGTTCTAAGGTACTTAGGGTCCATTTTGACGTGACAGAGTGGGAGTGGTCGAGACTAGGGTACTTACCCTAGAGTTCATGGCTAAAAACATTCATAAAAGTCAAATAATTAGGGCGATTCTAGTCAATTAGAGATTGTAACCAATGTATAGTTCCTTGATCTTAGCCTTAACATTGGCTCTGGTACATGTAGTTATACCCTTTAATGAAAATCATCAAAAGCTTTTACAGTAAGTACTCCTACAATGTTATTAGCTCCATATGGTATCAAGAGCCTAATTCCAACTCTCACGAGTTTTCCTAGATCCACATCTTTTTTTTCTTCCTGTCATCCCTCTGCACTTCATCTCCTGCACAAAACCCTACATGGCCTCCAAACAAATCATTCCCCTCACAGCCGCCATTCACTTTCCCATCAAACTTACTTCAACCAACTTTCCCTCATGGAGAAAACAAGTTCTTTCCACTTCTGTCACACCTCGCCAATGGTGGTAACACGTGGCGTAATGCTCGAAAGCATATCAAAGTCAAGATTAACACAAACCATATTTAATTAAAAAAGATCATTTCATTAAGATGTCGAAAATAAGTATCTTGTCTCAAACATTACACATAACAACAACATAAAGTTCAAATATAGGGTTTCCCGTCTATGTCCCAACCCAGTGGTAAATATAGTTGAAACTCCCGAAAAGTGTCCGATATCCCATATATCGTCGTACTAGCCACAAATCTATTCAGCACTTAGTTACCTTAAAGATATGTTTAAAAAGACGTCAACATATAAAATATTGGCGAGTTCACGGGTTTTAGTTCCATAACAATAAAACATTTCAACAACAACATGTGCGGAACAAACACAAGCAGTGGCCATATGAGGAGTAGCTAACTCTCACAAAACTATGATAAGCAAACCCTTGAGCCCATAACCAAACCAAGACACGCAATGCCCCGCGAGTAGTTGTTTCTTGGAAAATAACAACTTAGTTCAGAATACGTCCACCCATGGTATACACATTTACTAATCGACGCTATCGATTAGGGGTGGGCCTTGTCAGGCACCAATAGTACAATCCAAATATTCCTACGGTTTCAATTTCACACACACACACACATACGAATAAATGGTTACAGTAGCGAGGACTCACCCCGAGTGGTGTACAACAAACCCAAGTACTCATCATGCCACTTAACACATTTTCACATTTAACAACTTTTTGACAAAACATATCTTTCCCCCAAAACAAAAATAGTAAAATGGGGCCGTGAAACTCACCTGAAGTACAACGTGCAATAAAATAGCAGAAAATAGCAACTCCAAGGTAAAGCACCTACAAACGTCCTAGTGCGTATAAGTCACTAAGTCTATAGCGTGTGTTTTCCAGCAAGTTGTACACCCAACTCCCAACATCACTATTAAAATATAAATTCCCGTTTAATTAGAACACATGTCGTAGGTCGGTTGGTGATGGATTACCCTTGTTATAAGTTACACTTATATTTCCGTATTAATTAACTTGTAATACATTATTCTCGACTCGACTCACTTTATCATATAATTATTTTCCCATTAAATAATTATACTACAGTCTTGTCTATCGATATTTCAGTTTCAACATTCGACTCGACTCACCTTATCATATATTTATTTTCCCCATTGAATCAATATACTAGGATCTTGTCGATTCGATAGCATTTTTACATTGTCAAGTTCACATACTTAACTTGGTTTAAACGTGTAATTGTTATAGATTATTTAACGCTAATTCTCCCACGAATACTTTTCCAACACTTAGGAAAGTGTTATACATTTTCACCCATAATTAATCTTATATATTTTAGTTCATAAAATATATATTTTCATGCCCACATTTGACGCAATAACATATATACGTATCTTGTAGGAAGTTATATAATATATACTTATCCGTCCATTTGTATTTATATGTTCTCATATCCCGAATAATACAAGTTGTTTTTATCTATATTTTATAGGAATAATTACTTGTCGACGTAATATTATTTTTCCTACTTCCAAAATATATATTTAGTTATTTTCTTGAATTTTCAATAATATGTTTCACTTGAAATTAATCATCTTTTAATTTCTACATATATTTACATGGAAATATATAAGATAACCTTCGTATTTTCAACACCAAGACTTGGTTATGTTTAACACAAAATGCTTCAACATTTTTATATTCCCATAGATATAAAAATGTTCATTTGTATACAATTTTCACCAAGTTTTTAAATTACCAATTTATGCTATAAAAAACATTGTTTTTGTAGAGGACCGGTTTTGACAAAAACAGCTATATGATCATACAAGTAGAACAATCTAGGTGCGGAAACCCTAGATCGTATGCAAAATGATATAGATCAAATCAAACACAATCAAATACCTTTTCAATCTCCATTTCATTAATAAACAATATTGATTTAGCTTTACAATTAGGTTTACAATGAAATAAACACTTTTAGAAACTTCCAGAAACACAGAGAGAATACTTACACAAAACACCAAACCAAATGACCAAAAGTTAACTTTAAAATAAAACTCTAAGCTTATATACTACTGCACATTCGACCCTATGACATGGTCGAATGTGTTCTTCGACCATCAACTAGGTTCGAACCAAACATAAGTCTCTTCAATCCTTCCTTCGACCATTCTATTCTTCATTCGACCCATGTATAAGCCACCTTCGACCCCACGTTAACAATAAAACATACCAAAATCACTAGAATGTCAATCCAAAGCAATTAGTCACAATCCGTGCACTAACAGTTTTATATTTCTCAACATCTTTGAAAATTTATATTTTTATTAAATTCCATTTTATAAAAACTAGTGGGGTGCCCGCACGTTGCGGCGGGACGACATATAGTAAAACACAAAACGAAAGTTTCGTTATTTTATACTAACACCAAAGTAGGTATCACACCTTTCATTTTTCAATTTGCAATTTTTAATTTATCCATCAATCGTCTCTAACATATTGGGGCATTGATTACCCATCCCACCTGGATTGGGGATCTCTGCATGTGGAACCCCATATGTGGTAAGTATGCATTTGGTTATAACTTTTTTTTATTCCTTGTTTATCTTTTATAATCGTTAGATTTTGTGACCATCTGCACCTGAAAAGTAAGGAAATAGAATATGAAGAGTTCAACAAACTAAATGAAAATAAGTACGTGAATGCTACAAAAGAAAGTTTATATGATTGAACCAAAGATGTATATGAATCACTACATCACAAGTATATTTTTTTTCTCTCGTCTACATCCTTTTACATTCTATACTATGATTACCATCTAACTTGTTCTTCCATACCGAAACAAGAAAGCAAAAGATAACTAAACTCATTAGTAACTACTCAACGCACAACCAAGATCAACAATAGTTTCTCCATAAGATATCTGTGTTAGTCTAATATCACTACTAGAAAAGTGGCATTTTGCTACAAAATTTTCTTATGGTAAAAAATGCGTCACAAATTTTAACAAAGTTACTACTCATTTGTGACGAAAAAAATCTACAATTTTTTTAGCAAATTTGTGACACAATATATCTACAAATTCTTAGGAAATTGCGTAGGAAATGCGTCACAAATTTCCTACACCATAGTTTCGTCACAAATGCGTTGAAAATTGTGTTACAAATGTGTAGTAATTGGTTTGCGACAAGGGTTTTTCTAACATTAAGGTTTTGTTGAAAATGCGTCACAAATCTTGCATTTTCTTGATTTGTGACGCATTTTCAACAAAATTTTGATGTTAGAAAAACCCTCGTCGCAAACCAATTACTACACATTTGTAACACAATTTTCAACGCATTTGTGACAAAAAACATGGTGTAGGAAATTTGTGACACATTTCCTACGCAATTTCCTAAGAATTTGTAGATATATTGTGTCACAAATTTGCTAAAAACATTATAGATTTTTTTTCGTCACAAATGAGTAGCAAATTTGTTAAGATTTGTGACGCATATTTTTCCGTAAGAAAATTTTGTAGCAAAATGCCACTTTTCTAGTAGTGTATGAAACTAACATATCACCTACCCCGGGGTTTGTAGCAAAGCCTGGTTTCTTATATAAAATCTAGTATTTGTTGGATGCAAAATCAGTGTGGATCACACATCAACACCAGCATTATTTTCTTTCTTATTTCACTACAGTACTTTCACATATCAACCCATCTTCTGTTTGTAACAAACTCTAAATCTGCTTGTTCTTTAAAAAACACAAATAAAATGTAATGGAAAATTCGACTTATTTACTCTCAGGATTCATTTAATGTTACAAAAATAAACATGAGAATACAACCTATAGTTTCATAGCCCTATACAGAAGAACCCTAAGTGCCCTAATTAAATAAAATCCTAGATCCATAACACAACCAACAAACCCAAACCCAAAACAAAAATGCTCAAAAACCCATAACAGAAAACCGTAAATTAAACACCTTTCCAATCCCAAATAGAAAATAATAATAACCCAACACTACGTCCACCGCGATGTGCATTTCGTGCCATTTCTCGTCAACCTACTTCTATTTGTCCGTCGAAGAGGGGGAGGAGATGGTGAACTAACCAGCAAGGAAGATTCCATGCACGGTAGTTTATCTTTGACTTCTGCAAATTAGAGTCAACATCATCAGAGAGTGATGATTGGACCATCTTATGATAAATCACATGAAATAACTTCAACATATAAAACATCAAAATTTAATAAATTAAACTTTATTTTGGTTACCTGGTTTGTTGGTGACGCTGCCCGACTAATAAGATCGGAATTAGAAACCATGGGTATGTCGTATGCGGCGGTGCTGGTGCTTTGTTTGTGAAACTTGGGATACCTTGTTGTTTGTGAACACCTTATAATGGGTAATCAGTTACAAAATGAATGGCATTGATTATAATCCATAATTTCTCAATTATGGTTGTTGGTTATGGAAGTAGAAGTTTGCGTCGGTTCAGATCAGGAAAAAAGTTAACTGATGTGTAGAAGGTGGGAATTGAATGGAGTAAAATAAGGATTAATGGTTTGAGAATCAAGTTCCCTTCTCTTCGTATTCTCTAAATTAACACTTTGTATCCCTATTTATCCAAATTAACACTTTCTATCCCAATTATGACTAAAAGTCTAATTTACCCTCCATCAAATGTATCAATTATTTGTACTTTAAGCACTCACACTTGTAATTACTTAAATTTGCAAGGTACCCTCCTCTCATGCTTTATAATATAGT
The DNA here is from genome assembly GCA_030844895.1 of Ambrosia x helenae. Lineage (NCBI taxonomy): Eukaryota > Viridiplantae > Streptophyta > Magnoliopsida > Asterales > Asteraceae > Ambrosia > Ambrosia x helenae. The sequence continues at coordinate 8,057 of JAUTDX010005070.1, read as the reverse complement.
ATAGATAACACTTTGTATGGACATACAACTTTTGTAAGTCTTGAAAACATTTTCGCTAACAACCCTTGAAAGTCACAACTTTCAATTTTGAACACCAATCTTTTCAAATGTCAAATTTTTAGATTCGAGTTTCTAAATTGTCATTTTACACCTCTTTAACTTTTAAAGTCACCAAGTAATATTCTTAACTTTTAAAAGACACATTTTTATTTTTATTCTTTCAAAGTGAAAAGTTCTTACTAAACTAGTAAACTTTGTTACGCCAACTTTTCCATTGTAGGGTAGTTTAGTGTTCCAACACTCTTAATAGTCCATAATAATGATGTTAAGGATAATAATAGGTGTATTCGGTAGATTTAGTCCAATATGTTCATTTTTTATTCTTTAATCATCAATGTCCGTACCGGACAAGTTTGTTTGCACACGATTGTGCCATGCTTCAAATTAAACAAATGCGTGCCTATGCATCCTATGAGGAATGTACTATTCTCTAAAGGCTAAATTAATATAATTAATTTAGAATTGCACTTAATTATCGTTAATTACATATATACTAATTATATACGGAAACTCGTTTGCACCCATAGCCAAGCACGAGCAAAGGTCCATTCGGTTCAGTTCGGCTCGTGAACAGCCCTAGTCCAAACATAACACACAATGATCCTCGAAATGGATATGATATTTGTTAAATTGCGTTGTCAAGTGCATGTGACATATCCAAAAACCCAACACGCACCATTCTCCCGTCCTAAGCCCGCACGAAATGGACCCCTTAAAAGATGTGATTGCGACAACCTTCATTTATGTGTACTGCAAACCCAATTAAGGTGTGAGTTGAGACTGCCATGTGACTGCCATTCTCTTGAAAAATCAAAGTATGAGTGGCCATTCTGTACAGCAAACAATTTGGGTGCTGGTGGGCGGCATTTCAAACCATTAGTTAGCATTAACTATATATTGAAATTGTGTGACATGGGCATGCGATAAAAGAACACGCTAAATAATTAAAAAAAACCGGGGATAATGATACAATTGGAACTTAAGTTGTGATAGGAACAAATATAAATAATTATTAAGTTGCAAGTTGAATGAATAATTAGAGAAATTATGTTTGAACTAAGTAATTATTATTACGACATAGTTTCAAAATAATGATAAATTAATGCTCAAGTTCATTTCTTTAGTGTAGTTTTTTTTTAACGTGTGGTTCGGTGGTTATCCCCATGGCCACTAAAGAGCATGCCCCCTAGTTCAAATCTCACACTGCGCGTATTTTAATCGCTTCCTCCTGCGAAGAACAACCCGGTACCTAGGCAGAAAACCCCCAAGGAAGAAAACCTTCCTACATCAGCCAACCAATTAGGCTAGGGGTCATTGGCTAGTGAGTAGTTAATAACTTAATAGTACGCTACTTTAAACTGTAGCTTATAAGTAATTAATCTAATTCAAACATAATTACCTTAGTTATATGTATTATTGGCAACTTAAGTTTCAAGTGTATCATATCCCATACCTACAATTCCTACAAATCGTTATAACTATATGTTGACTAAAATAGTACCATATCCCATAAATGTACCAATCAGTTAAATAACCCTTGCGTCATGCTCAAAGAAATTTAGCAAGAAGCAAGACTTTGAGATAATTTTCTTAATTTTCGTTCATAATCCAAAACATGAAATATGCTTGACTATTTATAGAGTTACAACCAAATATAACTAAGCATAAGAGACCACTAACTTAGCCCATTACTCACAAGTACTTACTTAAAGGAGATAACCATATAAATAAACTAGAAATATGTAGGTGCATGGAATGATGGAGACGTACGTGGGTTGAACTAGTATGTCCATGGTGACGTGGAATGGATCAAGAAATTGCACGTTAACTCCCATACCATCAAATTGTTAGAACTCTATGTTGACCAAAATAAAAATGATAATAAAATTACACACTTCAACTGGTATTTAAAGGATCAGGAAGATTCATTATTTCATCACCACTTGACCTCAAACATTCCTCTTAAAGAAAGTACATCTTGCTCTTTAACTCACCTTAATTTCCATTCATGGATCTCCTTGAAGACCTTACCATTCTCTTTCTCTTTGCTCTTTGCATTCTACCTGTCTTATACAAATGGCAACGCCGTAATTCGATCATCCCAACAAATTGGCCAGTAATTGGTACAATACCAGCACTCGCTGTAAATTCCCATAGACTCCAAGAATTTGCCACTGATTTTCTAACATGTACTGGTGGTACATTCTTGCTAAAGGGACCTTGGTTTGCCAAAATGGATATGCTTTGCACCTCAAGTCCCGCTGACATCAATCACATTTTGAGCAAAAACTTCACTAATTATCCTAAAGGGGACAAATTTGGTCAGATCTTTGATATCCTTGGAGACGGAGTGTCCAATAGCGATGGAGAGCTATGGCAGTTCCATCGCAGAACGCTCATGCTCCTCTTGAACCAACCTAGCTTCCATAGCCTCCTCCTAAAAACTATTTGGAACAAGGTTGAAAAAGGGTTAATACCGGCCCTTGACAACATTTCACAACAAGGGGTGGATACGGATTTGCAAGATATATTTCAAAGGTTTGCGTTTGATATTATATGTGAATCAATCTTTGGTTACGACCCACAAAGCATGTCTCTCGATTTTCCTCACATTCCATGTGAAAAGGCTTTCTCACTTGCTGAAGAAGCCATCTTGATTAGGCATATTGTACCGGAAAAAATTATGGAAATTGCAACGATTTCTTAGAATGGGAAATGAGAAAAAGTTAAGTGATGCATGGAAAGACATTGATCAATTTATTTACAAACGCATAGCTGAAAAAACAAATGGATCTTAGTAACTATGAATCCGGAGAAGAAAATTTTAACTTTTTAACAGCTCTAATTAGAGAGGTAAAACTCCAAAGTGTCATTTCTAAGGATCAAGATACCTTTTTGAGAGATATCTTGTTGAATTTGATTGTTGCAGGAAGAGATACAACTAGTAGTACTTTGTCTTGGTTTTTTTATCTTCTAGCCGAAAACCCAAGAGTAGGAGACAAGATCCGCGAAGAGCTCAAGGCGCAACTTGATAAGGAAATGGGTGATATCCAAGCAATAGATTTAGGCAAATTGGTTTATCTTCATGGTGGATTATGTGAAGCCTTAAGGCTTTTTCCCCGCGGTTCCGTTTCAACACAAAATTCCAGTACAACCAGATATACTTCCAAGTGGGTATGAAGTAGATTGCAACACCACAATCATTCTATGTTTTTATACCATGGGTAGGATGGAATCAATATGGGGAAAAGATTGCCTACAATTTAAGCCTGAAAGGTGGATTGCAACAGGAGGTGGGATTGAACATCAACCGTCTTATAAGTTCCCCGCATTTAATGCTGGACCAAGAAGTTGTTTGGGTAAACAAACGAGTTTCACTCAGATGAAGATAGTGGCTGCTACAATCATATATCGTTACCATGTGGGAGTTAGTCGAAGGTCACCCAGTCGTACCAAGTGATTCTGTTATCTTGGAGATGAAGAATGGTTTGAAAGTGAGGTTAACTAAAAGAAGTGAAGTTTGAGCGAGAGGTTTTATTTCAGTCATGTTCATTGTGTTGCTTTGAATTTATGAACTTTATATGTATTTTGTATACAGTCCCTTAGTTAATGTGTGTGAATGTTATGCCTAAAAATAAATTGTGCCTTTTTTTTTGTAATTGTAAAATAAGGAAATCTCAATCAACTGGAATAGTAGTGAACTAGTAATGGATGCTTTCTATTTTCGAAGAAATAGTATCTATGCTTTTATCAAGATAAGAGTGTACAAACTATTCTACTTAGTCCACTCTGTGTGAGTATAACTCGTCGGTAAAGATTTACTTTATTACGTCGGAAGACTGTCAGTTTTTACTTTATTACGTCGGTAAAGATTTACTTTAACTACGATTGGCCACTACTAGCTTTCATTTTTTTGTTGTTGTTGGACCCTAATCTCCTTACTACGTTAATCTTGGCAACCAAACCCACACTTATAACAAATCCACTTGGGTCTTTAATATGGACCCTACTAGATGTTGGTGGGTTGTTTTGCTTATACCCAGACACGCATGGGTTCATAACAAGTCAATTTGGGACTTGATGGACCCTTTCCATGTATGGGTAGGTTGTTTTCTCTATATACAAACTTACGAAGAGTCATGACAAGTCACTGTGACCTTACCGATAATTATTTATGAATACGATATACTGTTGGGCTTTGACTGGCCCTACCATGTTGGTGGGTTGTTTCGGCTACACAACCCACACCCGGTCATAACAACACGATGTGTTACTTACTAATTCTTGTATGTGAATACTACATACTATTTGGCCTTAATTGGCCATGTCGTGGGTTAGTGGCTTGTTTTTGCTACACTAGCCAACTAATCTTTTATATAAATAGTTTACGCTATTGCCATGTGTTGGAGGATTGTTTTGGCTACACAATCTACACCAAGTCAATATGGTCTCAATGATCCTTGATTCCTTGTGTGTGAATACTATACATATTTGTGCCTCTGCCAATGCCATATGTTGGTGGGTTAATTTTTGCTATAATTACCCACACCTGGTCATAGTGATGTATATATGATTAATAGTTTGCTATTGGCCTTGACATATGTTAGTGGGTTAGTTTTGGTGGATAATTAAACTAGTTGTGGCTAACAATTAATTGGTTGGTAGAACACTAAAATAGAGAGCTAATTATTAGAAAACTAGAATAAGAATTAATCAAATTGAAGTTTGAATGAACAATCAATTTAGTTTGTGATCTACTTTTGTGAAGGACATTAGTGTAAAAGGTAAAAGTAGATTTAGTAGATGTGTGAGTTTCCACTCATATAAAAAGTAACTTAACTTGGGTCAAATAAATGTGAATGGGTTGAAGCTAATTTTACTAGGGCGACAATAGTTGAAAACAAAAAAATATGGATGTGAACTAAAAGGTCTCCATGGGCTTCAACAATACAAAGTAAAGTGAGTGAAAATATTGATGTGAATAAAAAGGTCTCAATGGGCGTGCTTCAACAACAAAGTAGTAGGGCTGCAACAGTATAGCTCTCAAACCCAATTTTTGATCACCGATTGGAATAAAAAGGAAATAGGGCTGTGTAGCCCGGCCTCGGTAGGCAACTCTTTGATGTTCACATGACATACCATTCGTAGCAAATATCTTTGATCATCGAAGCTTTAATCTTCCATAGCAAACTACTAATACTCTTAGCAGTCAGGTTGCAGAGTTCGCTAGGTGCTCTTAACATAGTCAACTGGAAAGTTGCGAGTACTCGGCCCTAGTTGGGGAATACTCGGACATGGTGGTTTATAAAGAAATTTAATAATTTAAAGATTATATATGTCATAAATTCATAATTACTTAATTAGCATACTTAATGTTCAAAGGTCAAACTTAAATACTAAAAGTAGGGACCGAATTTGACCGATTCCATCCTGAGTCATACCGAGTTGACCGATTTCAAGCCGAGTTTGTGTAACGTTCTGTATTGTCGTTGTATTTTGTTATCTTGTAATTCGTATTTTAATTTCAATTTTTGTAAATTCGAGACTTTGATCATAGTGGAAATTGTATTTTTATGTCATTTTTTGTTTAAATCTTACTTACACAATATATAATCATGCACAAATACGTGTTTTTATACAAACCGAACCATACTTTAAGTACATGATCGTTTCGGAATGTAATCATAGGTGTTTATACATACTTGCGTACCCTTATTCATACAAAAAAAAAAACATGCATAATTTTGAGTTTCTAACATAAAATAATAAGTCGATCAAACTTTAAGGGTCAAATTGCAAATACGATTTATACTAACTCACACCCACCTTCTTTATTACTCCAACCTCATCCTACTTATAAATACCAACCTCCACCACCTCTTAAACACTTCCCACGCTCTCTAATCACTTCCACGCTCTCAAATTCTACAAGTTTTTGTATTTTGGACAGATTTTATTAAGTTCAATACATGTATGTTTTAAGCTACTTTTTCTTTATTTTTCTTCTTATTTCTTACTTCTCCTTCCTTGGGTAACCTCTAGGAGTGTTACTACATGTTTACCAAGGTGAACACAAAGGTAGGGCATTTCCCATTTTTATAGGAAAAGTTGGTACATCACCACTTGAGAGATCCAAAATAGGATTTTTTTTTTTTTTCCTATTTTGTTAACTTTCAACTTTAATCTTCTTCTACATGTTCTTCTTAGAGTAACTTGTACCAAACCTTGTTCCCACCTATCTCTTTGTTGAGAGACTTGAGTTAAGGTATATTTCAGAAAACAAAAGGTTCATATGCCTCTTTTCTTAGTGTTCAAAGACACTAAGTAATCTCCCATGGTGGGATGTAATGTTGAAAGATTTGAGTTAAGGTAATGATGTGAACAATAGGACTTTGGTCACACAATTTGGATTCCATCTACCTCACTATATTACTTTGTTAACTTTATGCAATTTCATTTCTTGCACTCGTGACCATCCGAATCGTCTTTGTGATGGTTTGTGCAATGGTAAATACTAGAGGTTTAAATGGATGGAATTTGTCATACCTCACACACATGAAAATACATAACTATTATATATATATATATACATATATATATATATATAATACTAAATCCGGAAACCAAACCATGATGCCAACCACAATGATGGTTGGACATTATGTGTAAGGTGGATATATTGTCTTAGTTTTAGATTTCTCGATTTGGATTCAAATGGGTGACTTGGTGCCCATTAAACATAACAAATAAAGTGTCCAAATGAGTGTCTAACACAAGATTTTTTTTTGTTTACTTTCATACTGTCATACTATAACTCGTTTCCCGAATATATTTTATCCTCAACTCCATAAATTTACACCCTTCATTTCCCATTTTAGGGTAACTTTGGTGCCAATCTAAAAGCTTTTCAAGCTCACCTTTGTGGAAATCAATTGCAAACTGTGAGTATACTTGACCCATTATGCTTTAAACCAATTTTGGGTTGCAACATGTACCATTATTGAATTCACACCATGCACACAATCATCCTTATACACACACTCAATCCGTATACATGCTTAATTGTTATGCTATATGTGTTATTCATTCTATGTGTCTATGCTTAACTGTCTAGCCACCCTTAACATGTATAGGGTTATAGGAGTAACACATCACCTTGTTTGAGGGTAATTGTTAAGGTATTCATTACGGTTTTTCACTTTGCTGTTAGATTACGCATATCATTCAGTCACGCCTTATTTGCTTCGGTAATATGGATACTTTACAATCTATCACTTTGGTGGATAGGGATGCATTATAGTGGACACTTGGCATGACTTTTTTGTTAATGCATGATAGTATGATTCATAGTTTAGTATGCAATTAGATGTGGATTTGAGTTAATCTTTCATTATACTATGTATATGTTCAAACTTGTTTGTTCACCGACATATTTTGTGTTAACGGATATTTATACATGTTGAAGAAATGCTTGATGATGAGACGAATATCATATAGGATTCGGACTTAGAAACAAACGAATCAATCTATCTTTCATTATATGTTATGATTATTGAAGTTTTACTTTGAACAATTTGCATTTTGTTGAACCATCGAAATGCATGAAATTTACTTTAATCTATTCTCATAAATTAGTGTTATGATGTCTTTTGAACAATCAATCACAACTCGGGTCTCGATGTATTCCGCTATCGGTTGAGGTTGTGACAGTTTGACCGAAAACGAGTTTTGATGGCTGAGTAGAAAAAAATCGGCCTTGGGTTTTTGTGACGCCCCGTTTGCATGTGCATATATAATTGTTAATATTTGTGGGCATCAAGAGGCAAAAGTGAAATTGCACTAATTTGACGTTTTTTTCTAGTTTCATAAAAAATAACGTTAAAAGCGTGTGGGCGCGGTAAATCATGCATCATGCGGTGACATTGATAGCCGAATGATCACAAGGGTACATGCACTAAGCGACTGCTGAGTGTATTGTGCCTTATATATGTCCGAGG
>JAUTDX010000518.1:0-109932 GCA_030844895.1 Ambrosia x helenae | reverse complement strand
TTCAGTTTTTACATTAAGCATTCATACTACAATACTGGGTAGCACGGTTTTACGGCACTGCCCGCAAGCGGGCTGGCATCCATGTAATTTAGTGTTGTGTCGTTTAACGCGGTTAAGTAGCACGGTTTTAAGACTCCATCCTACAACACTGGTAGCACGGTTTTCGGCCACCGCCCGCAACGCGGGCAGGCTCACCACTAGTTAGTTCTAAGTCATGAAAATAGACCAGGGTTCTAGAAAGTTAACAAAGTTATGGTATTCTATCATTCACGAACACCAACTATGCTCGACAGCGAGTTTAAACCAAAATCAATCATAAAAAAATAGATACTTATCGTTACAGCCATGGAAGATGACGGAAGCTTCGATTGTTTGCATAATTGTAACAATAACAATATTAATAAACCAGTCAAAAGAGTCGTATTAATATATGCCACCTTCATTGAGGCCACACACAACTCTCATGAAAATGGCAACGTTGACGTTTACTGCACATACCAGACGATTACTGACAACTCAACTTAACCTATATGTATGTAGGGCCCCTCCTTCATCATCTCCCTTATTATTATTATTACTATTATTACTATCATTATTCTACCGACACATCCACTGCAACTTATTTTCAACATTTTTAGGGTTTGTTATTCTTCCTATTTTATTTTGTTAGTAATCTTCTTGCTATAATTTTATTCGGTAGATTTATCACTGTTACATAGGCTTGCTGTGCTGTTAAATGTTAATTATTCCTTTTGACCTAATTTTAATTTCATTAATTAATATACAAATTGGATTTATTTGTTTGAATATCTTTTTTATTTTTATTTTTTATATATATCATGTAAAGTGATGAAGTCTAAAGCCCTAGACTTGAATTAACCAATGGTGTAGTTGCACTATTTATTGCTGTGTTAATATCTTTTATTAAAGTTCATGTGTTTCATATGTTTGGATATAGTTGTATTTGCTTTTTCCACCTGTAGGGATTATTATTATTATTATATTATTATTATTATTATTATTATTATTACTATTATTATTATTATTATTATTATTATTATTATTATTTCACAAGTGTCATCAATGTTTTTGTTTTCAGGAGTAAATACCCATAAAGACTAATCAAGGTGGTCATCTTTATCTAGTGATGTTGAAATAGTTAAAGAGGATCAATTAAAGTGCCATGATTGTGTTCAAGGGTTGTTTCACTTTTTTTGGTCTGTGAGTTTTAGAAATCAAGACAGATTCTGCAAGTGTTAGGTGATGGCAGATGAAGTAGTTAAAGACTCGAAATGGACTCGAGAGCAAGATAGGGCTTTTGAGGATGCTTTGGTTAAATATTATAAAGAGGATTCTGAGGATTGTTGGGAAAAAATTGCTACTGATGTTGAAGGGAAATCAGTGGAAGAAGTTAAACATCATTATGAGTTGTTAGTTGATGATTTGGACCGGATTGAGTCGGGCGTTGTACCTTTGCCTAGTTATAGTGCATCTTCTGATGACTCAGCAAGCCATGGGGGGGATGATGGAGGGAGTAAAAAAGGTGGGAGTTTAGGGAACCATAATAGTGAATCTGTTCATGGAGGTAAGTCTTCGAAAGCAGATCAAGAACGGCGTAAAGGTGTTGCTTGGTCAGAAGATGAACACAGGTTGGTTAATTGGTATTAAAACTTAAAACTCTGTTTTGTGTTGTGGTATGGGCTGTTATTGTTTGTTGATTGTTTAAAGTTTAAATGATGAAAACAGGTTATTCCTTCTTGGTTTGGAAAAATACGGTAAAGGTGATTGGCGGAGTATATCTAGGAATTTTGTTGTGACAAGAACACCGACCCAAGTTGCAAGCCATGCTCAGAAGTATTTCATTCGCTTGAATTCGATGAATAGAGATAAGGCGATCAAGCATTCATGACATAACAAGTGTCAACAACGGTGACACATCAACACCTCAAGCTGCAATCACGGGTCAAACAAGCACTTCTCCTGCAGGTAATTCAAGCAACCAAAATCCTCAAGTCAGCTTCTTTGGAGGAACAACAATAGGGCAACCAGTAGGACTACCACTAGTTTCAGCAGTAGGTACACCTGTAATCTTCCACCACCAGCACACATTGCATATGGTATCAGAGCACCAGGCCAAGTGGTCCCAGGTGCCCCGATGAACATGGGTTCCACATCATCCCGTAGGTGAACTTGAAAGGTTAGGAAGACAACACAGGCATACTGTTACTTTTAATTTTTTTCTTGGTCATTTCTTAATAAGTTATAACAATAATAACTTGTTATATATTGTGGCCATGGAGAATAGAATCTAATGACAACAGTTTTGTCTGTTTTTTTTAGAATCATTACAAATAATCTTAGGACTCGAGGACTTCTTCCATTTGTAGTTCCATGTAGCAAACATTTCGAGTATTTGGTTGTATTATTAGCGATGTAGGCTCTAGGGCGTTTCTGCGTACAATGGATGTGCTTATTAGGAACATATACTTACTGTTTATGTTTATGATGCTCTAAATTTGTGTGCCTGATTAAGGTTGTGGTTGTGCGTAAATTAGTATGCCTGAAATGTGAAATTTCTGCAGGATGACACCTAGAGGATGATGCAAAATCTTGTTGCTTTGATAATTGTGACCGACTGCATTGTTCTTCAAGTGCATTTATGCGCATTTGGAGTTGGAATCCTCTGAACCAGCGTGCAGACGAGTGTATGCATTGTGTGTGTGATTCTGTAAACAGTTAAGTGCATGTACTATGACTGAGATATTGATGATTGTTCTCACTTGTACAAAGCATTATGCTGACATCATAAATTTATTTACATGAATTTAGGACCTAATTAAGTCTATTTAGGTCCATAATGTTGTTTTCACTTACATTCAAGGTTTTTTCCCTTAAAGTCTTTGACCTGCAAATCTGCAATACATTTGATGCCAAACACACCTCCATGTGGCTGTGAAAAAAACGTTACTGTCATGAGCCATTGGTGTGCATGCGGTCTAAGAGGTGGGATGACAAAAGAACCTGAACTCGATAGAAATATTGGAAAAGACAAGTATACAGACTTGAGATTGGCTTTGTGAATTTCAAAAGTTTGGAAAAGATATAATATAAAGCAATACTCACCGTTTGCTCATACTCATTTACCTGCGTCAAAACCAAATAACTTGTTAGAAATTTAAAATTATATAATTATTAGAAGTGTAGTTGGATATTTGATGTTTAAATTTGGTTTTGATGTGAACTTACAATTGGATTTGGGATAATGGACATCCCTATGACTAATGGGTACCGTCTAAGCTTATCGGGCATTGGACAATTTTACAATTGGGTATGAGGCTAACATTACCAGTACGGTCTCATACGAGACCCATGATTATTCCTATCTTGAGTAGAGGTGTTCAACAAATTAAATTTCGAATCCTCAAACTAAGCGAATCAAATTATTCGAATTTTGAAGCTGGATGTGAGTTCAATTCAATTGAATTTCAAGTTTTTCGAGTCTAATTCAAACACTGATCATGGTGCTTAAAATAAAGTCCAAGTGAACTTGATATCTAAAAAGTAACACACTTGACAACTCGAAATCAAATACATAAACTCCAAATCAATGATAAATAAACTCTAGAAGTGCATCATGTGATCATGATGCATATCCCTTTCTTTCCAATAAATTGAATTCAATCGGATATCCAATCTAAAGGTAAGTATTGATTAGACATCAAATTAATCAAGATGTGGACCATGCATTAAAACCAAGGGTCCAAAGGTTCCCAGTTTCAAACGAGCACGTGTTTGCATAAATGGTGATCGAAGACGATTGTTCATTGGTAATGGTAAGAGAATTTGACTATATTGGCCTATGGGTGTGGACTTGATCATGAGAGGACCATTGTCTATTCATCATCTTATTACCTATTATGACTAGATACGAAAATTAAAACTAAATATTCATTTTACATTTTTTTGAAAAACTAAAATTCTTTTTACATAACAACCATTTTCATTGTGTGGAGTTAAACTTAATATGTATCCGGCTCGGTTCAGATAATTTAGACTAGATTTCTAGACCAAATCAATAACTATGGTTACTAGAAAAGTTAACTCAAACCAAACCGGGGTGACTAGATAGGTCGAGTTCGCCGGTCAAACTAATGCGATGTGAGATTTCATCAAGGGTGGAGAAATTAATCCCTTCACATTCCTTGCATTTATTTCTAGGTCTAAGAAAAAAGTAGGGTGCAAACAACCTGAAGAAACAAATACCTGAGGGGGTAATTCTTCTATATAGGACAGAGGCGTCACTCCGGCCCAACCTGATGGAATAACCTGTTCTGCAAAAGAGAACACCGTTAGGACTCGTCACAGGATAGGGGGTTATCCTGTGACCACCCTCCGGCGTGAGAATAAGTATGGCTTTTAAGCAATGTGAAAGTAAGGAGAGTAGGTTAAGAGTAATTGCATGCCTGTTGCGTTTACCTGTGTCTTCTTTATATAGCCAGGGCTATCCTTCAGCATCGCAACGGTTGTTCCTATCAACCAGGAGATAATCATTATCGCCATCTTCTCTCGTAAATCGGTTTGGTTGTTCAGGGCTCCTCTCTTATCGTTTTACTTGTTTATCGCCCCTGATCGTTATTGTTGTTCTAGAAACGGTTAGCCCAACTTTAGTGGGCTTAGCTTTGTTGGGCCTTATTAGCCTTGTATGCTATTGAGGTGGGCCAGCCTGATCTGACTGGGCCCCTACCTCGTCATGTCCCCCCAGTCTAGTGATAAGAGGTTACGAATATTACTAGACTCTAAAAAATAAAAAATAAAAAATGTACGGAAAAGAAATGCTTAGGGGGCCACATTGTAAATCTTCATTGGGATTGGTACCGCATGACCTATGCACGTGCCTTTGACATCATCACATATGTCCCATCAGCCGTTTCTGAATAGTCCGACTGACAGGGGAAGCGACTGTTGGCGGTTCAATTTCAAATTTGAACCGTTGTCAACTAGTGCTATAAATTTGCCAAATCAGGGGAGCTTGCATATCCTACCATCAGAAGAATACTCTCTTTAAAAATTACCCCCCCTGAAAATGGCACCAAAACTGGTTCTACGCGCACAGTCACGAGTGTTGCCGAGATCAACTGTATTTGGTCGTTAACGGTACTCAAATCCTTTCTTGGGGATTATAAAATCCTTTCGGAATGGAATCCAGTGCTTCCTGAGAGGGATGATGTAGCTTTTCCGTTGAAGCCAGGAAAGCTAACCCTCTACGGTGAATTCTTCACTTTTTCCCACTTTCGTCTACCGGTAACTAAGTTTGTGTATAATCTATTATCGTATTATGGTGTCAACATATCCCAATTGCATCCATTGGGGCTGATTAAGATTCGCCATTTCGAGTTCTGTGCCCTAGGACTTGGGATGACGCCTCGTCTAGAGGTTTTCCGTGCTCTGTACGTTTTAAAGTTTAAACACGAATACTTCACCTTCGACCGCCGTCCCGGTGCTTTGTCTTGTATTGAGAACTTCCCTCAAAGCGTCAGAGACAAGGAATGGAGGAAAAAGTTCTTCTATATCGACGAGCACGTTCTACCAGTTGGAGCCCCTATCAGGTATCCAGAGGGGAAATTGTCCGATGTGTGTCCGGCTCCCGCCGTGTACGAGAAAGACCCACTGTTCATTGCTTTGACTAATAACCCTACGGAATGTACTAGTATTCCGGAGAGAGCCATGGTCGCGGTGGGTATGAGTCGTTTGTGGGTGGATGACACGGTCTATCCTGAGTACCGCCGGGAGACCAAGCGCGTTGGCAATACTTTGACGTATTGGACCCTGCTACGGCCCACCACTTGGTGGAGCATGACCGTCCCCTCGGGGCGTCGGAGCTGACGTTCTTAGCCAGACGATAGGCAACTTTCACATTCCTATCCCCGTGAAACAGACAGGTGAGACGGGTCCTTCTGAACCGCACGGTCCTGGAGACACAAACATTGATGTGCTGTGTCTAGGGAGAACTCCCGGGTCCCATTGACGCGGACCCATTGAATGTGGCAATGCCTCAGGAAGATGCTGCTGCAGGGAAGAAAAAATCCAAAAAGAGGAAGAAAACCGACACAACGGGGTGGAATTATTGATGGCCAAGAGGCAACAGCTGAAGGCACTGAAAGAAAAAAACCCTCAGTAAGTTTGTTAGCTTGATATGCATTTGTTTACAGTAAAGTTGGCCGTCTGTACTAATGGTTCCGTATTTCTTTGCAGGCGCAAGGATTGGTGTAAGTGACTCTTCCCCTGATGCCCTGATAGGGACACCTGGTTCCGATGCTGGGGGATCGTCCATACTTCCGCCCCCTTCTAGTAGCCCGGAAGGAGTTACCAGCTCAACGGGGCCCTTGTCATCCCCCTCCCTGGGAATTACCCAAGCCGGGTCTGCCGATGCTATTATCCCTCCCAGCACAGCCCTTATGGATACCTTGTCTACCGGCCCCATGTCCACTGTTGCGGAGACTTCTCTTCCTCCTGTGGTGTCAACCACTGTTGCTGCCGTGACCGTTCCAATGTCCCAAATGCCGACCTTTACTTTGTCAGCTAGTACTGTAACCACGCCGGTTGGTGCGCACGGACAGAGTTTTTCTCAGCTACTTCGAGACGTGCAGAGGCATCCCATCAAGTTTCCGGGAGGAATTCGTACTGGGGAACAAACTGGAGAATTTTCGTTGGATGTCACGGATGATATAGCACATAATACTTATCTCCCCGGGATCAACTGGCGCCCCTCGTTGAAACACGTCCGATATGTGCCTGGTTGGCATATTGCTGAGTCTACACGGCTTATTAACCCGGATGTGATACGCCACTGGGCTGAGTTTTATGTCCCCCAGCAGAGAGGTACTATCTGCAGGGCCTGGATAATGCTCAGCTGGCAGAAAACGTGATGGGGGCAAGTGTAAGTTCTTCTACTGCCCTGTATGAAGTGTTAAGGCGGTGGCGTGTCGACTTGGCACATCTTATCAATGTCCGGGAAGAACAGGGCCACACAAAGGCTGAGAATGAGCGGTTGTCAAAGCAGCTGGCCGACCAGGAGGTGGAAGTGGTGGCCCGCCAAGTGGCCAAAGAAAAAGTAGAAAAGGATATGGATCGGATGGTGACGAAACATACCGAGGAGAAGCTAGATTGGCACCGTCGGGAAGACAAGTTGAACCAGTTTGTTTTCCGTTTGGAGGATCGGGTCAAGGTCCTGTCGAAGGAGTTTGAGACGGCGGAAAAACACAATTTCCGGTCATCAAGCGGATATGGAGAGGTACAAACTTATGTCGGCGGAAGTGGAGAACTATGAATCCCGGATCCGGCGTGCAGAAGAGCAGAGGGATGAAACATTCCAACAGCTAAACGACTGTCAAAAACAGCTTGAAGCCGCCAACAGTCGTGTAGACACAACTGTTAACACTGCTGAGTCCTTGAAGTCTCAAGTTGATGCTTTGCAGTCCCGGGTGGACGTGGCGACAAGCGATCGTGACTGGTTGATCCGTCGAGGCATTCCGGCGTCTTGGCGCTATATTCGTGGCAGTTCTGAATACCAGGATCGCATTAATGCCTTCTACGAGGTGTCCATGGAGGCTGGTTATCATGATGGCTTAGCCTATGGTAACCAGGTTGGCTTAGCTGGTAGGAAGCTTCCTCCCCCAACTGCTCAAGAGAAATCCCTACCGACCCGTGTTGCCGATAGCCTTCAAGCTCTAAGTGCTGACACACTGGAAGCTATTGATCGTTTGAGCTGCAAGGTTGGGGATGAGGGCACTTCCGCCCTCCGGGCCGAACTGGAGCCGTATGTGTTGGAGTCTACTGACGACGAAGATACTTCTTCTGGATGAAGCCGGGGTACTTTTTAATGAAATCCTTTGGACGTCGTTTATGCTTCATTTATGTATTTATATTCCTGCAATCTTATGTATTTTGAACGTTTTTAATTAATCCAAACGTCGTTATGTATTCCAATCATATGTATGTATTTCGACTGTTGGTATATTAGTAATTTGTGCCAGCTGGTTCTGATAGGTAGTTAATGCTGATGTGACAGCAGCTCTCAATCAGCCATTAATTACACATCATCATTGCATGACGTCATCGCTGTCACGTGCCACTATTTGACGGCGAATGTCAGTGAGTTAATGATGATGACTTCTGATCTTTTCGAGTGTCACTATATAAGTCAGGCTGCTTATCACCTCTCCTCTCTAACTCCACCAGAAATCACTAACATCTTTCCAATCATGTCATATAAACAAGCTTCGTTGGATGAAATCAGTCGTGAGCTAGATGCAGTGGAGGGATTGATAAAGCTTCGAGAGTTTGCTGACGAGATGGACCGCCGCCGTGCTGCGATGGAAGAATACAACGAGAGAACCACTGGGTATGTGCCTGCACGTCAATATGGGTTGACATATTCCAGGGGGCCTAGAAGACTTTTTAACAAGCCTGCTCCTGTACTGGCCCTGCCTGTCCCTCAACCTGTCCTTAATGCAGAACACTTGGAAGTGGTGGAAATGATTGGCATTCCTGTGAATGACCCGGAAGGTCCGGTTGCCGTAGAAGATGATGTGGCGGTTGAAGATCCCCTGGGGGATAATGAAGAAGCTGAACCCTTGTTGGAAGGGGAGCTTTTGGTATTACCCGATTTTGCTCCGGATGGAGAAGTGCTACATACCCCTGCAGAGGTATTAGCAATGTTAGATGGCCAAATGTAATGTGAGCCAGGGACGTAAATCTTTTGTTAGCGCCCTTATGCATGACTCTGTTTTTTGTGTTATATAGCGCTGTCTTTTGTGGTAGGTTAGTTTTTTGTAATGGCTGTGGATTTTGGTCCTGCCTCCTACCGTGGTGAATGATTTTTGTATATCGATCCAATGGATGTAACCATTATGGAAAAAAGAACTTGCCTTGATAGGCGTTTTATTAATTTAAAGTAAACAAACTGTGAGGACCACCAGGTCGACTGTTACACAGCTATTATTATTGACGTAAAATAAAGGAAAAATAAAAAACAATGGTGAGTCGATAACAAGACTTAGACGTAGCATTTTTTCAACTGAGCAGCATTCCAGGTTCGCGGGTATAAGTTCTCCCGTGAGCTGCTTTAAGGTGTATGCTCCTTTGCCCAGCACTTCTGCCACTTCATACGGTCCCTCCCAGTTGGGACCCAGCTTGCCTTGGGGCTGCGACCTGCTTGCTTCGTTATCGCGCATGACCAATTCTCCTACCTTGAAAGACTTCTCGAGAACTCGTTTGTTGTAGTATTTTTCCAACAACCGTTTGTACCGGGCTTCATTGATGCAGGCGGTGTCCCGGCGTTCTTCCAACCTTTCTAAGTTCTCCCGCAGCAACTGTTCGTTGGTGCTGCTGTCATTGCTCCTTCGCTGTGTGGGTATCATGATCTCCGCCGGAATCATTGCCTCCGAACCATATGTTAAGCTGAATGGTGTTTCACCATTGCTTGTTTTCGGCATGGTCCTGTGAGCCCAT
Organism: Ambrosia x helenae; assembly: GCA_030844895.1. Lineage (NCBI taxonomy): Eukaryota > Viridiplantae > Streptophyta > Magnoliopsida > Asterales > Asteraceae > Ambrosia > Ambrosia x helenae. The sequence goes on along the minus strand of JAUTDX010000518.1, from coordinate 100,422 downwards.
AACACGTGTGGTAGTTGATCCACCCAAGATTTACCCTCATCGTCTAACCTCCTTTTTATCCCGTCAAGTACACTCCGGTTTGCTCTTTCAACCTGTCTATTACCTTGCGGGTGGGCGACAGAAGTGAAAATCTGCTGGATTTGGAGCTCCTTGCACCAATCCTGCAATGATTTGTCCGCAAACTGGGTTCCATTATCACTAACCAGGTACAACGGGACTCCAAATCTGCAGACTATGTGTTCCCACAAGAACTTCTTGATGTTTATTGCTTCAATGTTGGATAACGGCTTTGCTTCCACCCACTTTGTGAAGTAGTCAATGGCTACCACCAAGTATTTCAGCTTTCCGGGGGCGAGGGGAAATGGTCCCACCAGGTCTATTCCCCACTTCTGAAAAGGCCAAGTTGCCATTACAGGTATCAGGTTGTTCTTTGGCCGGATGGTGTGCGGCGCATATTTCTGACAGCTAATGCATTTTTGTAATACTTCCACTGCCATGTTGTGCATTCATGGCCAGTAATAACCTGCATTGGTTATTTTTGCAACCACTGCCCGGGGCCCGGCATGTATCCCGCAAGTACCTGCATGAATCTCTTCCACCAAAAACTTAGCCTCCGACGGAGCCACGCATCGCAGTGCTGGGCCCAGGTATGACTTTCTGTATAGAATGCCGTCTTGTAATTCATACTGGAGTGCCTTTGTACGTATCTTCAAAGCTTCCCCCTTGTCATCCGGCAGTATGTCGTGTTCCAAGTACTGCTGTATCGGGGTCATCCAGGAGACTTCAACCGCATGTATGCTATGTACGGCTGACACGTGGGTCGACGGTTGTTTAAGAGTCTCGATGTGGACGTCCTCCCTGGTTCCGGACGACGCTAACTTGCTCAAGGTGTCAGCTATATCATTCCGGTGCCGCCGTACGTGTATCAACGTTATCTTCTTGAACTTGGCCATCAACTCTTTAGTCTTCTCCAGATATTTCGACAGGGTGTCATCCCGGGCTTCGTACGATTCGTTGACTTGGTTATTGACCAGCAGTGAATCTACGTGCGCGTCCACTTTTTTCGCGCCCAAAGACAGTGCCATGCGCAATCCTGCTAACAGTGCTTCATACTCTGATTGGTTGTTGGAACATTCGAAGTCAAAACGGAGGGCATATAGGAACTTTGCTCCATCCGGGCTGACCAGCATCAGACCTGCTCCAGCCCCTTTGCTGTTAGAAGACCCATCCGTGTATAGTTGCCATGCTGGTTCCTCGATCTCTGTTCCTGGGGTGAGCGCTTCCCCTATCTGAGGGATTTGTTCTCCTGCTGGGATTTCTGCCAGAAAATCCGCGATAACCTGCCCCTTTATGGATGTTCTCTTTTTGAAACCAATATCCAGTGCGCCCAGTTCAATTACCCATTTAGCCAGTCGTCCTGACACCTTAGGTTTGTTTATTACCTGAGCCAGCTGAAAATTAGTCAAACACCTCAACCTTGTGTGCCTGAAAGTACCGGCGCAGTCGCCGGGACGCATGTACTAAAGCCAGAACGAGCTTTTCCAGTGTGGGGTATCTGGTTTCCGGGTCGGACAATACCCGGCTTACATAGTAGATGGGAGTCTGTGTTCCCCCTCGTTCCACCAGCAAAACAGCACTGACGGCGTGATGTCCCGCGGCTACATACATTCTTAGTATTTCGTCCCTTTTGGGGGCGGTGAGTGTGGGTAGATTGCCCACGAATGTCTTCATCTCTTGGAATGCCTTCTCTGCCTCGGGCGTCCATTGAAACTTATTCTTATTGAGGCATTCCTTCAGGGTGGATATGAAAGGTAATGATCGTTCCGCGTGCCTGGCCAAGAAGCGATTAATTGCGGCTAGCCTTCCATTCAGGGTCTGTGCCTCTTTCAATGTCTTCGGGGATGGCATGTTGATGATTGCTGCCACCTTTTTCTGGGTTGACCCGGAACCCGTCCTTAGTGACCACCACGCCGAGGAACTTGCCTTCTTCAACCCAAAAGAGCATTTGCCTGGGTTCAATTTTATGTTGTACTCCCGTAACTTCTTGAAAGTTTCTTCGATATCCTTGATGATATCATCTTCTGTGTTGCTTTTGATAACCAGATCGTCTACATACACTTCCAGGTTGCGCCCGATCTGATGCTCAAATTCCTGATCCATCAATCTTTGATATGTTGCTCCTGCATTCTTTAGCCCAAACGGCATTTTTGTGTAACAATAGATGCCTGCGTCCGTATGGAATGCAGTCTTGTCTTCATCCTCTCGAGCCATCTTGATTTGGTGATATCCCTTGTACGCGTTGAGAAAGCACTTGAAATTGAACGGTGAGAGAGAGTCAACTTTGAGGTCAATTTCAGGCAATGGGTACGCATCCTTCGGACATGCTTTGTTGAGGTCTTTGTAATCGACGCACATACGCCAGGTCCCGTCATGCTTCCGAACCATTACCGGGTTGGCTACCCATGTGTGGTACTTTGTTTTCCGCAGGATGCCTGCTTCTTCTAGCTTTTTCACCTCCTGTACCACCGCTGTTCTTCGGTCCGGGGCCATGCTTCTCTTCTTCTGAGCTATTGGTTTAAGTGAGGGGAAGGTCGACAGCTTGTGTTCTGCTTTTGATCTCGAGATTCCCGTCATGTCGGCGTGCTTAAATGCAAAGACATCCACATTCTTTTTCAGCACCTGTTTAAGTCGGTCTTTGGCCGAGGGCGATAGAGTATCGCCAATCAGCACTGTCTGTTCCGGATGCTCAGCGTTCAGCACCCATCTTTCCGGACCACGTAACCCTGTCGGAGCCTGAGGGGCTGTTTTGACTTCGGCTGATGAACAGACTTTATCTCCCGTCACCGTTGCCACCCCTTGGGGGGTAGGAAACATCAGAAAACCTCTTGCTGTAGAAACCAAGGCATCTATGCGACCCAGGGTGTAACGCCCTATGATCACATTATACTGAGAGTCCGCCGGTATTATGAGGAATGTGACCAGAATGGTTCTTTCTCTGCGGCCGTCCCCTATGGTTACGGGGAATGTCAATTGCCCTAATGGCTCTACGCTTTCTCCCGTAAATCCCCTTACCGGACCTCTTGCAGGTTCCATCATCTTCTGATCTTCCGGGCGCATCCGGCGGAAACACGGTTCGTATATGATGTCTTCTGAACTTCCTGTATCCACTAGGATCCTTCTCATGCTATAATCGCCCACGGCGGCGGAGATTACCAGGGCTTCCATGCTTAGCACCCAGTAGTGTGGAGGTACGGTCATTGTGGCTTCCATCCATGGCTCAAAGCGTTCAAACGTTCTCTTCCGCTCGTATCTGGTTTCCACCCTAACCATGTTCATTTCCCACGGACGCTTTCCAGCAGCTTTGTCGGTTGCCCCAGAGGAAGGTCCCGGCTTCACATCTTTGAGCAAATGTGCAAGCTTTCCAGATTTAACGAAGTATTCGATCTGCCTTTTTAGCTGGAAGCAATCGTTGGTTTCGTGACCGGTACCTTTATGATAAGCACAGTATTTTGATTTGTCTTGCCCGGGTGATTCTTTGAGTGGTCGTGGCGTGTTAAGCCGTAAGTCTTCGGATTCCAGGATCTGGGACGGTGTTTTGGTTAACTCCGGGTATTCCGACCTTGATCTCGAAGTACCTTCTCCTCTGCCTGTAAACGTGTCCCGCGTGCTGCTCGAGATCGGCTTGATAAAAAGCTCGAAACGAGCTGAGCCTAAAACAAAGCTCATTTATGTATTTAGCTGGAGTTCGAGCTTGACATGTAAAGTTCGTCGACCCTTAGCATAATATAAAATATTTATCCAGATTTAACGTTGTTTAGTAAACGAGCCAAGCTCAAGCTATTATCGGGCACAACTTACTATCGGGCACAGCTTGGCTTATTTGCGTTATTGGATGGATTTACTATATCAAGATTTAACTTCCCAATATATTTTTATTATTTAATTATTACTTTCAAAATTCAAATTTCCTAAGTTGTCGTGGAAAGAACGTCCTATATATATCATTAAAAAAAGAACATCTCTTTGGTCTTGACGAATTCCGGCATCAATTTTGCAGGTTCCCATTCCTCTTAATTGTCGCCGGAGTTCTTCCTTCCTTCCTTTTATTCACTTGTAAGTTTTTCATATTTTCATTCTATTCATACAATTATTATTATTATTATTTTAGATTTTTAGCCGATTTATTATTTAGGGTTTATTAATTATTCAATCCATGAATTTCAATTTAAAAAAAAAAAAAAAAAAACTCAACCTAATTACCCTACATTGCGATGCTAACCAACCCTTCCGTTTCACGAAACTCTCGAACGATGATTGATTAAGCTTCTCGATGTTGTACCGTACAACACGGATATAATGGCTTCTTTTTCGGACTCCTGCAAATTGGGTTTTAACTTTCTTTGAACTTTACTTCACGTCTTAAAATATTATTAAAATAATTTTAGTTTTTGAATATTATTCTTTTACCAAAGAAGGAAAAACCTAGCACTATTATTGGTAGGCATGGGCGGTGGCCCAATTAGCACATTACACGTGTTACATAAGTTCTACTTATACCCCTCATGTTTTAAGAAAATGCAATTTCGGCCCAAAGATTTTTATTCGTTCCTAAAAACACTCATGGGATGCGAGCTAAGTGTTCGCGGGGTTATCTTCTGATCCCCGTGTGGTGTCCCCAATTACAAGGGACAAGCCAATCCATCCCGCTTCTTTGATTTGGGCAACTGGTTTCGTCCTACCTTGGACTCATCAAGAGAGCGGCAACAGATCTTGATCACCGTCTTATTCCGCTGAGGCTGTCCTGATGAAGTCTTGACTGGCCAATTAACCTAAGCGTTCAAGTACAACCCATAACACTGCGACTATCAAACATTTAGCCCATGACATAAGGCTTAGCCAACTCTTTTGCAACGTTCAGTGACTGTTTTTGAAAACTTTTGATCAACTAAGCTACTTTAGTAAATTTTCCTAAAAATTGGGGGTGTTAACTGGAATTCTCTAGAAGTATTTGCAACCATCACCGTCCCATGCCCTGTCCACCTCATTTATGGTATCTTTTTCCAGGATTCTTTGATGCTGATGAGGTCACCAATGTTGTGGCTGTAATTTGGCTTTCTCTTTCTGACCCCCTAGAATATTTATATAAAAAGATACTTATTCCGCTTTTTGTTAGAATAATAATAACATAGCCTCTTAATATTATTTACCAACTTGGGTTGATCAAAAGTTTGTTTTTTTACAATCTTTGTAGGTCAGAATAAGCTTGGCTTGGCTGACTGTGAATATTATAACAAGACTTCACGTGGGCTGTCAATAGTCAATAGGCACGTTTATTGGCAGCCCAAAGGTAGACTTCAACCAAGACCTGCTACAGGTAACAAGTTAGTTATGTTAAATGTTAATTAAGTAGTCAACTTTTCAACCAAACACGTTTTTGTTTCAACATTGAAGTTCTATGCGCGTTTTTCATATAGGTTGGTGGGATCTTTATCTTATCTTATGTATATATTTGCAATTGGTTATTTGTGTTTCAGATATTGTTCATCTCCAATTCCAAGATTATGGGTTCGTTATCTGGTATTTTTCAAAGACCGGTTGTTGCAGCGTCTGCTGTTGCATTAGCTTCTGTTTCTGCTGATCTTCGTGATAAAATCTGGCCATCCAAACCATTGGATACATGTCTTTCATCTGAACAAGCAAGTGGTTGTACATTAGATTTGGTCAATGAAACAAAATGGGCTCAAGTATCTGATATTAGCATGTGCAAGTCTTTCGCGACAAAAAGCCCAATACCTGTTCCGAAATTTAGGTTTCCAATGATTCATGTAGGCAGCAATTGTCATCCGAACGTTGCTTCTAATGTTTCGTCTTTTGAGCATTTTCTAAACGTATATCGATCGGCTGAGTTGGCAAAAGCTCCCAGACCAATTGATTATTCTCCTAGTGAACGTAACGCTACGTCTACAGATGTTGTTTACAGATGGCATTTACCGCACCCTAATGCCATTGATTTGTCAGAAAAGTCTAAAATGGTAGTGGTTTTGCTTGGATGGTTAGGTGCTAAACAGAAGCATCTTAAGAAATATGCTGATTGGTATACCTCAAAAGGGTTTCATGTGGTTACTTTTACGTTTCCGATGTCTGATGTTTTAAGTTATCAAGTTGGTGGGAAAGCCGAACAGCATGTAGAACTGCTTGCCAATCATCTTGCTGAATGGTTGGAAGAAGAGGATGGAAAAAATTTGGTTTTCCACACATTTAGCAACACTGGATGGCTAATGTAAGCCCTTTCATCTTGTTTTATCAGTTATATGTATTTATATATATGCATATATATGTTTCTTTATTCGAGCATTTTTTCGTTCCTTTTTTTAATGCTTGTTTCTATCTCAGATATGGAGCGATGTTGGAGAAGTTTCAAAGTCAAGATCATACTCTAATGGAGAGAATCAAGGGTTGTATTGTGGATTCTGCACCGGTTGCAGCCCCGGACCCACAGGTAATGTCATCAAAACTGCTAAGTTTTTTGCTTTTTGATTTTATAAAAGAAAAGATGCTTGGCGAACATTTTCTTATGCAGAATTTTGTAATGGGAGTTTTAATTTGTGAACTGCATTGTAGGTTTGGGCTTCTGGATTCTCGGCTGCTCTTCTAAAGAAAAACAGTATTGCAGCAAAAGGATACAGAAATACAGACGACATTGTTGCCAAACCAACAATGAGTGAAACAGCTTTGCTAGCGATTTTAGAGAAGATCTTTGACGTTATTTTAAATCTACCGACCGTTCACCAGTAAGTCCATTTAGTTGTATAACCCATTGGATGACAAAATATTAATTGGTCTTTGGATACACATTTAGAAATTAGAATCATATAATCAGATGCAGTATATTGGACAGTAGAAATAATCATTGGAACTTGATGTTTGAGACCGAAAACTTTTGATTATATAAGGAACTAATATTAAATTACATTGGTTTGTTTTTCAGGAGGCTATCTAATGTACTAGTACAACTAAAATCAGGACAACCAAGCTGCCCACAGTTGTATATTTATAGCAGTGCAGATAAAGTCATACCTGCAGGATCGGTTGAGTCTTTCATAGAGGTACAGCAGAGAATGGGGCGTGTGGTTAGATCATGCAACTTTAAGTCAACCCCGCATGTTGACCATTTTAGGCATGAACCAGAGCTGTACACGACTCAGCTCTCACAGTTTCTCAAGGACTGCGTGCTTGATTCTTGCAGACGCAATTAAAACAACGACAACGGTCTGACAACAACCTTGATTCTTTAATTTTTTTTACTGATAATATGATTTTTGTTTCGGGGAGGGGGTGACTATATACGAGAAGAATAAGCGTCATGTTTTTGACCCTTGCTCTCAAATCAAATTGTTTATGTAATTTGGTTTTTTTACTCAAAGCATACGAAATTATGAGTCCAATCTTTTGTTTCGTTGGACACCGAAGGCTAACATGATAAACTGTTTCTGGTTAACTTGTCATATAATTGTACCTTAAATTCAACGAAAATGATGTAACAGATACAATTATGAGTAAATAACATATGTAATTGATAAACCTATGTGGTGGTTTTATTGATCAGAACTTGTAACAATATGCATTCAGATGCTTGGTGCCCTGACGATTCAATAACATTTTTTGATGAAAAATGTTTAGAAACCTAGTTGAACACTTCAATTAAGATATACTAATTATAAACTTGTTGAAATTAAAAAAAAAAATTACATCCGAATTCAAACATGTAGCCTAGTTCCTAAAATTGATAGGTGTTAACGTTAAGATACTTCACATGATTTTTTTGAACTTAAAATATATGCTTCGATTATAAAGTTAAGGCATACATTACCTAAAAGAAATGACTTTGAAAACTAAATATGTGATAGTATCCACCAAAAAGCATTGGTACTCGTGTTAGTATTATTAGAATTCTTATGGGTATTTGTTATGATCGTCAATTTTTGGTCTTTTTGTGATTTTTTTTAACTTTCCTCTTTCAATTGCTATATTAAGTGCCGGTATCGTATAAATATTGTAACAATCGAATCAATATCTACCGGATTCCTGCCATTAATATTATCTTAACCACTACGTCTACGTTTCCATTAATTTGTTAAAACACAGGTCCCCTGCGTGGAGCCCGGGTGTAACCCGATGGTTTTACACAATTTTTGCTTATCGGCTTTGTTGTCCATTTGTCAATCATTATAACGATAATTATGTAACTATATATGTTATAAACGTGTGTGTTATACAAGGTGGAGTACGAACAATAATACAGGAAAAAATATATAAATATTTCTTATAATAAATAATTACATATTTGATCTACTATTGGAAAATGAAAAAATGTTACGATTGCAATTTAGATAATTATTTATGTTTATTATAAATCCTAGTTTTCGCAACCTCCCCACAAGATTCCTCAAAGGAATATTATAATGAAGCTATTGTTGTACCAAATTGATCCTTTATCCTCAAGGAAAGTTGTTTATGTATTAATCTTGGCTTTTACGTAAAGGCATAATTTGAAATTGAGTCTTTCTATAATAAAATGTAAAAACAATCACTCGTTTAGATCAGATGCTTGTCACACATTGGATTTTGATAATGTGTTATTCAAACGCTACACCGATTTCAAACATTCTTACTTTTACTTTTTGAACCGATGTTAGAAGGCAATTGAAAAATTGGTTACAAGCTGTATTACTGGTCCGATACACTTCACTTGAACCAACGGGAACAAGTGATTGGACCGGATATTAAATTTCATTATTTATCCTTTTATGATTTTTTTTTTCCTTTTCGCATGTCTTTTGCTAATTAACTTGCTCCTTTATGTTTTACATTTTGTTTATTCAAGTTACATATTTTGTTAACAATGTAAATTGACGTTTTACACAAAATGATTTAGGGGCTGTTTGGTAGCCTCTTAATCAGCCTCTTAACCATTAAGCTCTGAATCATTCAGCATCCAGACCGTTTGTTTCAGCATCTGAATGGAATGATTAAGTGCTGAACCATTAAGCTAATAAGGGATACTGGAATGATTTAGCTCTTAACCATTCAGATCATCTTAATGATTCAGCACTTAATCAACCAAACAGCCCCTAGTTTTATTTTTATTTTACACACCAATATTAACTACATACGTTTATCTTTTAAGCAAAAAGCTTGTCCATCCTAAAAAAAATTGGTCCGACTAGTAAGGTATTGAATTCGATATTGTCTTCTTTTTTTAGGGTATCTAATGTTAAGGGTGCTACTAAATGTAATCTCTTTATGAGAGAGAGAGAGAGAGAGACTTATGAGAGAGAGAGAGAGACTAAGTGTGTTAATCGTGTCGGGTTGATGGGTTTACGGGTTGTGCGTTGGTGAGTTGAAATATGCAACCCGCACGCAAACTATATTATTATTTGTATCAAATATTTCAACCATAAACACATATAAATTCGTAAATGAGTGATACATGTTGACGAGTTATAAACGGGTTATCCATAACACGTTTAATTGTGTGTATGAATGTCACAACTAAATAATACAGTATGACAAAACAAACACTGTTATAATTAACCATCTAAAATGAAAATAACAAAAGCAAAAATATAAAATATTTTTGTTTCTAAATACTTAAATGAGTTAAACGGGTCAATCCGAACATAAACCATCTTAATAAACAGATCGTGTTAGCCAACCCAATCCTGTTTTTTTTTCGTGTCGGGTTCTAATTGGGTTTCGAGTCGTAAAGACTTGCAGCCTTAAATGAGACCCACCAATGGGTTATGGGTTTCATACACCCATGACATCACATTTTAGGGTGCGTGACATCACATTCTGGGTATGTGGCAGCTAGGGGTGGAAATAAGCCGAGCAGCTCGTGAGCTACTCGAGATCGATTCAATGAAAGGCTCGAAACAAGCTGAGCCTTATCGAGCTCGAGCCGAGCTTGAGCCAAACACTAAGCTCGTTTACTTATCGAGCCCGAGCTCGAGCCTGACATATAAAGCTCACAAGGCTCGACGAGCCTTAATATAATATTAATTTTATTAATATTTTATACTATTACCCATATTTAAAGTTGTTTAATAAACGAGCCGAGTTTTTGACTTATCGAGCTATCGAGCCTATTATTTTTATTATTTAATTTAATGTATTAACTAATAAACACTAAACGAGCCGAGCTCGAGCTTGAGAAACTACCAACGAGCCGAGCTCGAGCTCGAGCCTTTATATGTTAATCGAGCTCGAGCTCGAGCCTGGTCAAGCTCGGGCTTGGCGTGGCTCGTTTGCACCCCTAGTGGCAGCCTTCTATTGGTGTATGATGTGGGCCGGGATGTATGAATCCTAATTTGAGGGTGTATGATTCCTAAATACTAAGGGTGTAAATGACACGTAGCGGCTCGAGAGCTACTCGGGATTGGCTCGTTAAAAAGCTCGAACGAGCCGAGCCTTATCAAGCCCAAGTTCCAGCCTGAAATATAACTCGTTTAGTTATCGGGCCCAAGCTTGAGCCTTATATACAAAGCTCGTTTAGGCTCGCGAGCCTAAACGAGCCCAAACAATTGTTTTATTATTTTTTTATATATGCAATTTTGTCCTTTAAACATGTTCAATTTTAATTAATAATAATGATGAGCGAGCTCGAGTCGAGCTTTTGCTCGTTTAAGCTATTGAAGCGAGCTCGAGCCGAGCTTTAAGGTCGTTTAAAATTATTTTTAAATTACCTCAAGCTGAGCCGGGCTCGAGCTCTTAGGTTTTACTTTCGAGCCGAGCTCGAGCTTAGAATATTGGCTCGAACCGAGCCGAGCTCAAGCCTAGAATATTGGCTCGAATCAAGCCAAGCTCGGGCTCGGCTTGGCTAGATTCTAAATACCCCACCAATACCATGTCCAATTGTCCATACCCCTCAAACATTGAAAAGACATGTTTAATAATTATTAGGGGTGCATTAAGACTCACCAAACATTAATCATGTAATTAATTAATAAAATGTGTTAATAATTGAACCTAACAAGTGAATATTAACAAAATCACAACAGTACAAAACCATCTGGCATCATCATCGATCAATCGTTATCGTTGCAGCACGATCCCAATCCCAACCCAATTACTCCACTATGGACCTCCAATAACTCATCCCAATTAGGGTTTCCAATTCATCACCCGAATCCCACCAAAAAAAAAAAAAAACCCATGAAAGAAACCAACAACAACAACGAAGGTGAACAACCCACCACCATCAACGAACGATTACGTGACGACGAGCTTCGAGCCGTCTTATCCAAGCTCGAAACCGATAAAGACAAGGAAGTATTCGGTCTGGTATGCAAGAGATGGCTCTATTTACAGAGCACTGAGAGGAAGAAGCTTTGTGCTCGTGCTGGTCCACACATGCTTCGTAAGATGGCTGCACGCTTCACTCGTCTGAAAGATCTTGATCTTTCTCAGTCTGCTTCTCGTTCGTTTTATCCAGGTGTTACTGATTCAGATCTGTCTGTTATTGCCTCTGGTTTCACTGGCTTACGTGTACTCAAGCTTCAGAATTGCAAAGGTGGTTTTTTTTTTAATTCTTGTTGTTATTAATTGATGTTTTGATGGTTTGATTGAATTGGGTTTATGGAAAAGTTATGATTTTGGATTGAATTGAATATGACATATTTTAATTTTGAATTGTGTTAGGTTTTCTGTGGTCTGATTAAACATGCTGTCTAAAATGTTTGAAAGAAATGAAAGATGATTGTTGGGGAAATTAAATTTGGGAAATTTTGGGTTGTATTCTATATGACAGTGTTGTAAAAGTCGCCTAGGCGGTGCCTAGGCGCTAGTCGGGACTCAATATAGGAATAAGGACGTAGTCGGTGAACTAGGCGTTTTTGGCCATTTGGCGGACCTAGGCGGTGGTTTTTTTAAATTTTTTTATTTTTTAATTATTTTTTTTTAAATTTCTAAGTATTATGTGTATATATCTTGACATATTTAAAAAAAAAAACACCTAAATTTGTGTGTGTGTGTGTGTGTGTATATATATATATGTATAAAATACGTATAAAAATACCAAAACGCCTAATTCCGTCTAGTCCCTAGGCTGGACCTCGCCTAGCGCCTTCTGCAACATTGCTATATGGTGACTTTGACATGAATATTCTTCATAGTGAGGGGGGGGGGGGGGGGGTTGACATCTTGGTTGAACGTGTCATGGCATTCATTTAACTTTTACCGCCTGATAGTTGGCCTACCGTGTGAATTAGCGGATTTTAGGTCTATAACTATTTCTCTTGAGTCTTGCCTGCAAATGTTCATGAGTGTCATTGTAGATGTTCTGTTCAATGTGTGTCGGACTATTGGTTCTTTATGGCAAACCAAATCCTTGAACTCTTGCAGATATTACAGTTAAGAGTTATTGGAATAACTCTTACTAATATTCATACCTCAAACATCATGTTGCTTAATATATTGACAAACGATAACAATCATGTGTTTTAGGTATCACTGATGCTGGAATGGCAGCCATTGGAGCTGGTCTTTCTTCTCTACGGTCATTAGATGTTTCCTACTGTAGGAAGCTAACTGATAAGGGGCTGTCAGCTGTTACGGAGGGCTGCCATGACCTAAAAAGCTTACAACTTGCTGGTTGCCGCTTTGTTACCAACAAACTTCTAGAATCTCTTTCTAAATACTGTCGTAATTTAGAAGAATTAGGTTTACAAGGTTGCACCAACATCACAGACACTGGACTCACTGCTTTAGTTAACGGATGTAAACACATTAAGCATCTAGATGTAAATAAATGCACTAATGTTGGAGATCTTGGAATTTCTACTGCTGCAGAAGCTTGTTCAACTTCTTTAAAAACATTAAAGCTGCTCGATTGTTATAGACTTGGAGACAAATCTATATTCACAGTCGCCGACCTCTGTAAAAATCTTGAAACACTAATTATTGGAGGATGTCGGGATTTATCCAGTAACTCAATAAAATCATTGGCTGCGTCTACTCATTCCCTCAGGATTTTAAGAATGGATTGGTGCTTAAATGTTTCAGACGCTTCGTTAAATTGCATACTTTCGCAATGCACTTATTTAGAGGTTCTTGATGTTGGCTGTTGTGAAGAGGTGACAGATGCTGCATTTGAGGGATTAGGGAATGGGAATGAAGGGTCAGGTTTAGGTTTGAAGGTTTTGAAAATCAGTAACTGTCAGAAGATCACGGTGTTGGGAATAAGCATGGTCTTAAAGGCGTGCAGATCACTGGAATACCTTGATGTGAGGTCGTGCCCTAATGTTACAAAAGCCGGTTGTGAGGAAGCTGGATTAAGGTTTCCTGAATCTTGTAAAGTGAATTATACTGGGAGTTTAGTCGAGCCGGATGTCTTGATTTGAATACATGCCATTAAGGTTTTCTTTATGTTATTTGGGTATTTGTCATCTCTTTAATTTGTTTGGTTTGATGTCTATTGTGGACTTTATTGTGTGCATATTATCAATAATTGTAACCTTTTAACTAAAGTCCTTTCTGTTCTAGGAATGTTAAATTATTTTATTTCGGTTTCAGATTCAAAATTCAAGATCAAACCATGACCAGACGTGTTATCAAGTTCTAAAGTTGTCTTGTTTGTGCATATGATTACTTGGGTGGTGCAGTGGTGATGAACCATGGCCAACCACTGTTACAATGACATTGCGGATGATATATCCTACTAAAACTTGTCGGAGAAGTATCAACGACTAACTACCAGTAACAATAACAATGACATGTGAATGATTCATCTAGCTAAAAATTGTCAATTTATGCCATCTTTACATGTCTATAATATGTCACCATTCAACAGACATCAACCACATGTAAAACATGTTATATTGGAGTTCTGATTAAAAATGGGGACTACCATTGTCTAGCTAAAAGATTTTTTTTTTTTTTTCCTTTTCATTTTAATCTTTTATACAACAAATTTCTTTTAACAAATTTACAAACCAATGTCTCACTAATTTACACCTCAATTTGATTAAGCAAAATAAAACTATCTCGTCGCTCTTGCATGCCGGTTTGCTTAGCTAGCTTGCTCATGTAACTTGAAAGGGACTTGTTACTATGTTGATTATATACTATGCTTCACTAGTACAGAAGTGAATTGTTGGTGCCATGAGTTTTTTTTGTTGATGCTGTTCATATAAATACCCGCACCTTAATACACTTCTATACACAAATGAATCACAAATGAATCACAAATGAATTAATGGTGCTCTGGGTTTTTTTAGATGGTGCGATTCATATTATTACCTTTAAAATAATAATATACCTTATCCTTAAAACATTAAATATCTATAAAAAAAACTACATCACATTTTGAGTTGCTTCGCCCAATTTTTAAATTTGTTTACAGCTTTGAGATTCTTTCTAGGTTATTCATTAAATCGAATAACGAATTTTCAAATTAATAGAATTGAATTTTTCGAATAATTTATTTTTTTAATGAAATCGTATTCGATTCCAATTCGATTAAAAGCTGACCAACTCGATTCGAATTCTTATTAGAAACTTGAATTCAAAGCAAATTCGAATAAATTCATTTATGGTTAAGACTTAACTTATGGACTTTAGTTAGGCTTGGGCTTGGTAATGGGCTAATTTATGACTTAGGTTAAATTTATAGATTAGTCCAAGTTTGGGTCTGTTTGGTATGTGGTAATGGAATGGATGAGGGAATGAATGGACGAGGGAATGAAAAGGACGAGGTAATGGACTTAATGTAATGGATCATTACCATTCCATGTCTTGTTTGGTTGCCATGTGGGAATGAAACAAAACATTACTTTGTGTCGTTGGATATGCAGGAAAAGACGAAGGAATAAAATCGGTGGTTAGTGGCGGTGGTAGGTGGTGGTCAATGGCGGTGATGGTGGGTAGTGATATGTGGCGGAAGCAACGGTGGTGGGTGGCGGCGGCGGTGGTGGCGACGGTGGAAGATGGAGGTGGATGGCCCTGATGGTGTGTGGCGGTAGCGTGGTGGTAGGTGGCAACGGCGGTGGTGGGTGGTCGCGACAACGGTGGTTGGTGGCGTCAACGTTGGCGATGGGTGAAGGTAGTGGGTGGCGGTGGTTGGTAGCGGTGACGACGGAGGTGGATG
This sequence comes from Ambrosia x helenae, assembly GCA_030844895.1. NCBI lineage: Eukaryota > Viridiplantae > Streptophyta > Magnoliopsida > Asterales > Asteraceae > Ambrosia > Ambrosia x helenae. The sequence goes on along the minus strand of JAUTDX010000518.1, from coordinate 85,277 downwards.
GTGATGGGTGGTGGCGGCAGCGGTGGTGGGTGGTGACGGCGGTGGTGGGTGGTGGGTTATGGTGTTGTTAGTAAATGGTGAATGAGGGATGGAATGAAAAAAACATGGGGGTGGATGGAATGATTTTGAGAGAATGGAATGCCTTGTGAAATTGGTGATTCTGTTAGGACCGGCGAACACGTAATCCGACAATCACGGGGTTTATACCAGAGGTGTGGAATCCCTCTAATATGCTTTAATAACAAATACGATATTGAAACAATGATAAACGAGTAGTTACAACACACAAACAGGTCAAAAGATTATAGACTAATCACTAAAACAGAGCTCGAGTATTTACAATGATCAAATCAGACGTCTCAGACCAAGGGAGGGTGTTTGGAGAGTGTGTGTGGCAAAAACTAAGCTCTAGGGTTGAGAATAGGCCTATTTATACCTCCCGGGTACGACCAGACCTTAACAGGCGATTAGCAGGTTAGCTATAGGCGATTATGGGCTAATCGCCTATAGAAGACAGCCAATCGTGTGAACAGTCATGCGATCAGGGCCCCAATCGCATGATACATCACCCTAATCGCCTGAAGCTTCTCAAACAGCCCAAAACGCGTATAAACGTCTCCAAACACCCCGAAATACGTCCAAACATCCAATATACTAGCCTAGGGACATCATGTACTAACAGACTCCCCCTTGGACCAGGCTAGTATACGTACAGAGATAGCCAAAAGACAACGTTTATAACAAAAGCAAACAATATACTAGCCTAGGGACATCATGTACTAACAGATTCCATTCCTTTAACCAACCAAACACACTATTTTTCATTACCACATAATGGTCCATTCCATTCCCCCTTCCATTCCATCATACCAAACGCTACCAAAGTTATATGTGTGTGTGTATTTGTGTATTACTTTTATTCGAATTTCGAATCGAATTCCAATTCTTGATAATTGAATCGAACTCTTGATAATCGAATCGAATTTTGAATTTTATGAATTCGAATCGCACTCTGAACACCCCTAATTCTTTCCCACCCCCACCCCACCCCCATAAATACCGCCTCTTTACCCACAGACGACGACCTCTCACTACTCTCCTCTCCTCTCAGACCCTAACCAACCGGTGGCAACCTCTTAATGGACTATATTAGGTGATATTGGATTGCAACAGACAGAATAGCCTATTTATACAGAATGGTAAAGAGGCCCTCTATGATCATCGATCATAGAATGAAATAAAGAGATATTTTAATCCTTACCAACTCGATCTTGTCGCCCCTGGCAACAAACATGCATGAACCATTTCACGAAGTATGTGTCCGGATAGTCCAAAGTCTCGGTAGTTAGCTCTTGGCCTTCCAGTTGAAAAACAACGTCGATGAAGCCGTGTAGGGGCACTATTCCGCGGTGGGGATTGTAACTTTCCATAAATTTCCCATTTGTCACTCAACGATCGAACTTTGTTATTTCTTTTTTTGAGGATCGACGAATCAAATGATATTTCTGTTCCAATTTTTGCCTCTTCTTTTCCCTCTGAATCAAATTTTTTTTGCCATACTCGTTAAGTTCCTATTAGTATCCATGATACAAGTCGGATCCTAGATGTAGAAATATAAGATACTCACGCATGTCTTAATGGATCATAATGGACCTTATAGGATCGCAACGGGAAATACTGATTATACATGTCTTAATGGTGAAGATAAAAAGACATGGACGATTATTTTTGTGTTAGGGAGACATCGTTGATTGTTTGTATTATTGTTGTTGAAACTTTAGTGTAATTTTATTAACAAATAAAGTTAACATTTCATATTATTACATTATTTTCTTTTTAATGGTCTATTACACGTAACAATAATCAACTTCACCTAATATATATATATTTCAAAGTAATAAACACATTAAGCAATTGATTAATTGGCATTTGATACAATTAGATAGAATGAAAAGGTCTATTATATTATATAGTTAACAAACAAAAAACGAAAATGGACTGCACTTTTAGAATACCGCCCAAATTTTTAGAAATACCGCCCAAATTTTAGCAAAATACCGCCAATTTTTTCACCAGAGAACACATTAATCTCCCTCTAAAAAATTTCAGCAAATAACCCACTCATAAACCTCTCTCGTTGGAACCCTAGCAAGCGGCGCCACTCGCAAACCTTCAACTCCCTCTGTTCACTCTTCCCCTCCCTTTGTTCCGTAGCAAGCAGATATTTTCCTCGATGGAACCCTAGCAAGCGGCGCCACTCACAAATCTTCAAATCTTTCCCTATTCCAGTGTCTCGATGGAACCCTAGCAAGCGGCAAGCAAATCTTTTCCTCGCAAACCGGCGCAACCTATTCTCTTCGCTCGAACCCTAACAAATGGGCGGCAACATATAATTTGATACCCCATTTGCTGTTCTACAGACAAGTTGTTCTACCCCATGGCTACAGACCCCAAGGCGAATAAAGGTAGATGTTATGTTGTTGTTGTTTCAGTTTTACCTTTACTTTGTTTAAAGTTCAATATATGTAGGGTTGTTGGATATAATACTTGCAAGTGGTCCTATATATAAATGTTAGTTTGTTGGGTATAAGACTGCATATGTAAATCATTTATTATATGTTTACAAAATAGTTGGTTAGGAATATCAGTGTGCATCAACTGTATTGGTAAAGGGTTGGAGCTCACTGTATGCTTCTGTTCTATTTCTTTTTTGCTATATTAGTAAAGGGTTGGGTCTTGGGACCTTCTGTATGTTTTTGTTCTGTATCTTTGGTGTTGTGTTTGGTTTGGTGATTGTATGCTAGTCTTTTTTTTGGTGTTTAATAAAATGGGCATTTTGTTGGTCGTTAAAAAAAAGTTGGTTAGGAATATTAATATATATATGTTGGGTTCTTTTGAGTAGAGTTTCATGGTACAACTATTTCATTGAGAAATAGGTAGCTTGTGCACTTGATAAAAAATGAATAAAAGGGACACACCAACAGCCACATGAATATTCGTTATATGTATGTGCATTATATAATTGTCACAAATGGTCATCCCCATATATTGTATGAAAGAAATATTAATGTGTAGTTAACATCTCTGGTCCTTCACTACATGTTGAAAAGTATAAATATGTATTAACTGTCTTTGTTTAATATATTAACTAATAGGTATGTCAAAAAGAAAAAAAGGTGAGCGTGGTATTGCTTCTTTTTCAGGGAAGTATCCAGAGCACATGTATTATATCAATTTTGATGCAAACAATAGACCTATAGGTGTTACACGAAAGAAATTTATGTCATGGTTTGGAATTATGGTGCAACACATGTTACCATATCATATGGAGACTAGTAAAGTTGATAACAAATATTTTGAAGATATATGGTTGGAAACCAAGGTACGGATTATATTATAACTCATTAGAATTATGTAATATATGTAAATTATGTTTAACTTATTGTTTTGTAATTCTAGTGTTCAAAATGACTTAGTGAATATAATTGATTGTGGGCATAATGTAGTGCAAATAACAAGGAGGCACTTGGGAGTGTGGGTATATGGTGATAAAACATCCGCCAGAGTTTGTTGACAATATTCAATATGAAATTTTTAAAGACGTAAGCTTTTTTATATATTCATATGCTTTGTCTATTGCGCTAAATTATATGCATTTATAGGCTCACATTTTTATTTGTTTGTTTTTAGTTACGAAAAGATGATGGGAAACATCCGCAACCATAAATTGAAGATTAGTCTTAAGGTTGATGCCGGAATTGATTCACAAGGCGTTTAATGGTCCGAAATGAAAACTTCAAAAGCGTCTCAAGGTTAGCCCAAAATTTACCCTCTAATATTCTACACATCTGTATGTAGTATGAATATATTTAGATATCTATTAATGGGCGAGTATCTCCTGTTTTGGTCGAGTCAAACATTTGTATGTAGCATAGTCACATAAATCGCTGATATAACCACGAATTTCGTATTGGTACGAACGGTACCCAAACGGAATTCGCCGGCGTACCAGTTACATAATAAAACTTCCGAATATATGAATATATTCTGTTTAATACTGTTTTGTAACTTTTCTGTTTTAGGTTCTATTTGTTCATGTAACTTCACTGATTAAGTAATGTAAGTTCTATTTTAAAGTTTGACATATGTTGTTAGAACATATGTTATGACATTTGCTGTTTGGTGAAATTTGCTGTTTGTAAGACACTTAACATATTTGGTGTTAGAAGTTAGAACTTAGAACATAAGACATACAATTATTTTAAATTGTTGCTGTTAGAACCTAGAACATAAGCCATTTGTTGTTTGTAACTTTGTATTACAATAGGCACAAGAATATTAGACATACAGTCATATTAAATTGGATATATCGAACCGAACTATAGTCTATCAGTTCGTACCAAAATGAACCTACCCCCTCCGTACCAAATTCTTGTTCTTAAAATGCGCAATGCACGCGTCGCTGAAATACTCTAGTTTTGTTAATGTGACATTATTTTTTTTGTCAGACGGTTTCTACGGTTCGGGTTACAAGGTTTGAAAAGTTCGTTTTGGCTGGTCAACAACTTTTGGGCTGCAAACCTTTTTGGGTTTCATTTGGAAAACATGTATTGTATAAGTTTATGTTTCATTCAGAAAACGCTTACGTCTTTTGTTTGTGTTTCATTTGGAAAACGCGAAGTTTTTTGTAAAACGGATTTAACATTAACTGTGTATTTTGGTTGGTTAATTCTAAGTTTTGCCATATAATATATATTTGTGTATTGGTTCAATTGTACAGCTAGTAAACCAGAAAGTAGATTTCATGGAATCTTTTATAATATTATAAAAACAAATTCATTTTGTTGAAAGTTTTGGTGATGCGGTTATCAATTCCAGGTGTCACCATATTGTTGTAGTGGGAAATCTTTTGTTGGTGCTGTTGTAGGTATTAAATGGGGGTGTCAGTAGTAGCCGCATCATCCAATTTTCAATTTGATGATGCCCTATCTTTTGATGGTGTTGTTCCACCGCATTTCTAAATTAAATGCACTGCATCTTCAAACCAATTCTGTACTAGTGCTTTTTCCAATATCTATGCAGTATCAACTAATGGATGTGTATGATAATGATAGTCAAAATGGCCAGGCAAAGTAAATGTACAATCCTTATTGATCAAAGGAAAGTAGCCCACAAAAAGTTGATATACCTACCATTTTAAACTGTGTTCCCATATCAAAATGAGTGAATCATTTACATCTGGCTTTCTTTTATTTCCACATATTCAAACCACTTGCAACAATGACACATTAATGACTCATACAATCAAAAGTTGTTAACTTATACCATCTTTATGGGCTTATATATATCATGATCTAGAACACAAATATACAATACTAATCAATCTTTATCAGTTTAGTTTCATTATCTGCAAGGCGTCAACTCACTTCGATCAGTCTGAGTCTAAAACATGGATAATAGACTTCCGAACATTGTTATGGGTATTCCAATCACATCGACAAGAGGATTACTATCGTCTAAACCTTATCAACCTCATTACCCTTTTTCTACTTCCAAAGTCAATTGCATAGAAGGAAAAGGCAGCTTTGCGGTGTTGATTAAAAACTATGGTAATGTTTCATCTGAATTCTGTAATGATAAGTTTTTATATTTTCCTTCTTAAATCTAATATTTTTTTTTTAACTTTTCACAATTTCAGTGAGCTTAGGACCCAAACTAATCGAAATGGCGAAACACAAGTTGAGTTATGGTGCGAAAATCCTTCCACTTGGCCGCGAAGGAAAAATATTCAGGAAAAAGTTCAGTACCATGGACAGTGAGGAGTTGTTGCATGCAACTCAGTGCTACATATACACCACAGCTGGTGCAATTGCAGGCATGCTATTCGTCTCAACCGAAAGGGTAGGATTTTGCAGTAACAAGTCACTAAAAATGCATTCTACTACAGGGGAGGTTTTAAAGTTCCAATACAAGGTATGTGGCCTCCAAACTTCTTACATTTTTTTTTTTCAAAAAATTTCTTAAACTTGAAGTGTATTGACATATTTTTATGTGTAGGTCTCAATCCCATTACGAAAACTAAAAGGAGTAGGAGAGAGCAAGAACTCGAAGAAACCATCAAACAAGTATGTTGAGTTGGTGACTGTGGATGATTTCAACTTCTGGTTTTTGGGATTCCGAAACTATACAAAAACTTTAAGATACCTTCATCAGATATTTAGTAATGAGTGCTAAAGATATAAATGATATAGGAATAGTATTGCTTCATATCATGTAAATTTCAAACATACAGTTTGTCTAACATTAAGATACATGTATAGTTTACCTTAGTACAGAAAAGAATTACAAGATTTCATTTCTTGTGTCATGCATGTTTCCATGTTAATAATTTAAACATCAAAATCAGTAGTTTAATAATCTTCTCAAGACTTTGAGAAAATTTCAAGGTTGAGAGATATAAGGAGATGATAAAAGTTGACGCGGAAGGAAAAATGAAATCAAAACATCTTATTCGAATGCGACATTTAACTTCAATAACTTACCAATAGAAAATCTACTTCTTTAGTTGTTGTGCTTCAAGTGTTTTGACATTACATTGTTCAAGTCAAATACTTCAAGTATTATCTAGGATTTTCAATTATTTTGTGTTGGTTAGTTTCATTGGTTAACTTCGATTTAATGGACAATAGATTACCATCTTCACAATCATTGTATCTTTAATTTTCATATCCTTGAGATCAATTGCAATAATATCTCTTCTTGCCTTAAAAAAATGGTACTCATAATGTGTGGTGCTCAGCTTCAATTCTCAAAATGAAGCAACAATACTCAAAAGAAAACCTTTGCATGACAACAAAGCTAACCATATACAGTTAAAAGCGATGAGCAAATGACCTCAAGAAGGTAAAGTAGTCCCCTAGCAAATATTCAACTACCAACCCCAGTAAAAGGATCGATGTGGTTTCAACTATAAAAGTTGTCAGTTAGTCCTTTATATTTCCTTAAAACATGAGTATTTAACACACAAGCTAAGTCATGGTGCTAAAATCTTCAGGAAAATTAGTAGGGTCATGCGTATGTGTAACGGGCCATGCATACTATTACCTGGTCATGAAAATAGTTTATATTGTTAGATATAAGTTTAGTATGTTTTGTCAATAATCTAACAATAACATCTATGTAAATATTGTAAATAAGTCTTATCCTAAGTTTGGGGCAGTTATGAACGGTTAAGATAGTCATCGTTTCATACAGTTAGTTGTGTGTATTGTGAACGGTTGTGTTGGTTACTCACACCGGTTCACATACTATAAATAGGGTGGATAGGTATCATTTGTAAAGTGTCTTAAGTTTTGTTTATAAAACAAACTTATAAGTTTCCCTCTATTCTTTCCCTCCACATTCAAATAAACCGCAAACAAGAAAGCATTTGCATACTGTTCGATTTCTATCATATATGAAGTGCCATCAAATTTTAACCATGAAGATCATCAGAGTGGATTTATGTAAGGATTGAATTAGGTAAATCCCATATAAGGATATTTTTGTTTACTCCAAACGCCCTTGAGGACCCGCCTTGATGCTCTTTGCTCCGTTGGGAGGGTACCCTTATGAGGCGCTTGGGTGTCCTTAGACTTTCCGCAATTTGGTGGTGATTAAATTATGTTGCCACATTCTTTACATCAGACTAAAGGGCTTGTATCCTAACCGTAGGTGTTCCTCCCCAAGTGGTTGAGGGTTCTAGTCCCTTGATGCGGGATGTAGAATTAGGAGTAGGTTCAGAGGGTGTGTGAAATTGTCAGTTAGCCGTTCTATATTTAATAAATAAAATCTAAAGGTTGTATTTCCAACTATTTAGGGCATATTTACATAGAATCTTGTCATTTATTTATTCCCTCCTTTTCTTTTATTATATGGGACATGAAGGGTATATACAGAATCATTATGTATACCATGTTCTATTGTACTCATGACATGGCATACATGGTAGATTTTTGGGGCTACAAAACAAGAAGAAAGGATGTCAAATATCTGATATTCAATTCTATGACAGTATCCAGGGATAAGAAAGCAAAAAAGCACTTTACACGTCCATCCGATTAAGCAAAATAAAGCCACGGCTTCGGTTTGCTTAGCTTGGTAGTTGGTTATGTCAACTAGTGGATATCTATGTAAGGAATAGTCAGCATGACAATAAAAAGTAAATGCATAAATCTATATCAAAAGGAAGGATACAAATAAAGGTAAAGTAGCACAAAAGATCTGAACTACCAACATTCTAAATTAATCTAAGGGGCAAATTTATTCGGTTTTAAGCTTTTCTTTCCCTCACATGCTAACCACCAACAAGCATGACTCATAGATGACTCATCCAACTACAAGTTGTTGGTTTATGACATCTTTATTAGCTTATAAATATCATAATCCAGAAGACAATCACCAACAACTTCAGCCAACTTCAGCATCAAGCACAACCAAATCATAACAACTGCAGATCAAAATATGGATAACAGATTCTCAAGCAGTGTAATGGGCGCCCCGATTGTGTCAAGGGGAATGCTTTTGTCTAAAGCTTATCAACCCATTTACACTCTTCCGAATTCTTCCAAACTCAACACCATAGAAAGAAAAGACAGTCTTGCGGTGTCTACCAAAAATCATGGTAAGTTTAGCTTAGGACCAAAATTAATAGAAATTGTGAAACACAAGCTGCGTTATGGCGCAAAAATCCTACCACTTGGCCGTGAAGGAAGAATCTTTCGTAAAAGTTTTAGTACAACGGATTGTGAGGACTTGTTGCATACTTCACGATGTTCCATATACACTACAGCTGGCGCAATCAAAGGAATCCTCTTCATCTCTACCGAAAGGGTGGGATTTTGCAGTGATAGGTCCCTCAAAACATATTCTGCAGCAGGCGAGGTGTTAAAGTTCCAATATAAGGTAAGCCAGTTTTAATATATTTACATATCATGTATATTTTTGCTTATATTTTAAAAGAAGTGTCTTAACATAATTGTTTGTGTAGGTGTCAATTCCGTTAGGGAAGATAAAAGGAGTAGAAGACTGCATGAACATAAAGATGCCTTCAAACAACTATGTGGAGTTGGTGACTGTGGATGGTTTCAGCTTCTGGTTTTTGGGCTTTCCGAATTCTAAGAGAACTCTAAGATCTCTCCGTCAGACGATAACTAGGCCACAATTGCTTATACAATAGATTTAAAACATTAGTCATGAATTTCGTGTATAATACAATAATATGTTGTATGGCTATTTTTTTACACTAAGTTGTATATACATGTATTGATAGACATAGGCTATTGCCCATTGACAATGATTAATTTTCCATTGCTTGTTTATTTACATGTTATATAAACTTTCGACAATCGTTTCTCATATTAAGTTTTTGTGTGAATGTTGTATGCCAAAGAAAGTTAGAACATCACCGAGACATACATAGTTACTGAAGCAAATTAATCTGTTTTTATGTGTTACCGGTGATGAACTAGCTTCATTTAAGCTATTTAACGGTTACCTTGACTGAACCAAATGATTGTGTTACAAGAATATATTGTATAAATAGATGCTCATTTGTAACGTTTAGGGAACAACTTTGATATATGATAATAAATTCTCATTTGATTTTTATAGCCTAAGGGGCAGATCCCCTGTCTAAGGTCGAAAATTTATTAAAAAATGCTTCATAAAAATTATTTTTCAGAATATTGACTTAATTTAAACAAAAAAATTATCGGGTTGGCTAATAATAATAATAATAATAATAATAATAATAATAATAATAATAATAATAATAATAATAATAATAATAATAATAATAATAATAATAATAATAATAATAATAATAATAATAATAATAATAATAATAATAATAATAATAATAATAATAATAATAATAATAATAATAATAATAATAATAATAATAATAATAATAATAATAATAATAATAATAATAATAATAATAATAAAAAAAAAATATTGACTTAATTTTTTGGTGTAAAAATTGACTAAATTTTAGAGGCAATTTTGGTTGAAAAGAATAACTGCTTCAAGGCAGTTTCCTGACAGCAACCCTGGATTTGTATCCCATTCATTTAGTCAAAAACTCTGATCCTCGAAATTCTCTACAGATTATATACTTGGTTCTTGCAGATCGCGGTCTGAGTTTTATCCATTTGATTTATTCGAGTGAACAATCAATAGTTCAATCTAAAAGTGTTTTCATGACTCTTAGATAATCCAAATCGTTTTACAGAAATTCCCTAACAGAAGGTAGCCCGGTGAATAACTACTTTACATATACTTACAAACTTGCAGGATATTTAGAAAGAGATTTCATTCTTACTAAACTTGCTATGTTATCATTACATATACTTTTACAAATGAAGGGACATGTGGTATTTATAGGTGCTGAAGGGGTGTTAAACCCTTTGGTGAACCGACATGTTGATTCGGTGATTACCCACCATAACCGCCAATACTTAGGATTATACAATAATACATAATTAAATAATTAACTTAGGATTAGAGGGGTTAAATCAATAATTAAGCCAACAAGCCTGATTATTAATCGAGTGAACCATGTTAAACTTTTGTGATCTTTATTTCTTTGCACTTTAATCCCTGTTGTTATTGTTCGAAGTTTTTTCAGTCAATTTTAAGAGGGGTTAAATCAATAATTAAGAATGCGAGTTGCTGATATGTAAATTTAAGACAACCTCTATACATACTTAGCCATATAACTGTTACTGGAACTAGCGTGTTGAACACCGTATGCAGTTTTTTTTCCTGTTCGTATGGGACGTAAGTGTATAACTGGAATTCATCATGTGCTATTACGGTAATGAAACGTAGCACAAGAATGGTGTACAGTGGGTGCTACAGACAGAAAAGATCCTAAAAATCTCAGTCCCATAATTATAGATTAAGTAGGAATTATAAACAAAAAATAAAGCTACCAGGGGCCAGAGGTATTTCTTTACACCTCAGTCCTGATCAATAAAGCAAGATAAAGGCTATGTCATTGTTTACATTTCTGTTTGCTTTTCTTGCTCATGTCATCTGCGCGCATGTGACTTGTTTCCAACTTGATTCTAATATCCTTTTCTTCAACTTCAGCACATTACCATCTGATGTGTATCCATGAAAGGGCTAGTCAGCATGACAATAAAAAGTAAATGTCTAAACCTTATCTAAAGGACCAATATCACCAAAAGAAGATGAGCCCATAAAAAGGTAAAACACTTCCGAATTGAGCGAATCAGGTCAAAATGAGCAAATCTGTTACAAACTTAACATGATACCAGATTAACTCAAAACCTTTATTAATGAAAAGAATCAAAACAATACAGATCTAATAATCTCAACAGATCTTAAAGAAGAATCTGTTCTACAAATAACAACTCTACTCTAACTCTCAATACCTATCAACAGACTACAAAACGTAACAAGATCAATACAAGACGTATAAGATCAAACCCTAATCTGTTTAGACGAGTGAGAGTGATTAACAAAGAAGAGAACGATAACAATGAGAAGCTAAACTCTTTACAGCTTCAGGAGATGCCTTTATATAGTCGTTAACTAGGCTCGGGAGAAAACACACCCGAGCCTATAATAGCCGTGCGATCATCTTTAAAGAAACACACCATTAGATGATCAGAGCCATTGATTAGGCTTGGGGATCGCCACGCTGTCAATCCTCTCTTAAACATAACCGGATGGGCCACCAAACTCGAACTGGACTTTAACTTTACACACGAACTGGGCTGTATCTTGGGCTTCCAACTTGAGGCTTCCAACTTGAACTTTCCAGCTATACCCGAATGTCTCCAGCCCAATACCTGAAACATCTTATGCAACATATTATAAACTTTTGTATAAACACTATGAACATGACCCATAATAGAATTAATAGATTATGTACATATCATGTACATATTTTAACACCCCCCCATAATTCTATTGTCCAAATGGGTCAAATAGACAAAGTTTTTTGCATAAAAAATCATGTGCAGTAGCCAACAATCCTTTGGTAAACACATCTGCAACTTGGTCTTTGGTATTAATTGCCAAAGTCTTAATAACTCCTTTTTTAATTTGATCTCTAAGAAAATAAAGATCTAACTCAAAGTGTTTAGTTTTATCATAAAATACTGGATTTTCTGCAATTGAAATAGCAGCATCATTATCACAATGAATACTAACAGGTATTTTAACAAACACTTTTAATTCTTCCAAAATATTTTTTATCCACATAATTTCACAAGCAACAGCACACATTGCCCGGTATTCAGCTTCAGCTGAAGACCTGGAAATTGTAGCTTGTTTCTTGCTTTTCCAAGAAACTAAATTACCACCTAAAAACACACCAAAACCAGTAACAGACTTTCTAGACTTAGTACATTTGGCCCAATCAGAGTCTGAAAAAGCCTCTAGATCAAAACTGTTAGATTTTTTAAATTTTATTCCTTTTCCAGGAGATAATTTTAAATATCTAAGCAGTTTAAAAGCAATTTTCAAATGCCCCTTTAAAGGATTATGCATATTTTGACTTAGAAAATGTACAGTATATGAAATGTCAGGTCTGGTATGAGATAGGTAAATTAGTTTGCCTATTAGTTGTTGATAGCCTGTTATATTACTAATAGGTTCAGATTGATTTGTTATTAAAGCTGTAACAACATGATTTTGTTCTATAGGAACATTCACAGGTTTACAAGCTAACAAACCATATTCAGAAGGCAGATCAGTACAATACTTTCTTTGAGTTAATATCAAACCATCACTATCATTTATGACTTCTATACCCAGAAAGTATTGTAATTTTCCTAAGTCTTTTATTAAGAATTTAGACTTAAGACATAGCTTTATTTTTTCAATTTCATCAAAGGAATTTCCAGTAACAACTATGTCATCAACATACACAAGAAGAATAACACATATAGAATTAGAACACTTAAAAAACATAGAATGATCACATTTGCTTCTTTGAAAGCCAAACTCAAATAGTACATTCACAAGTTTTTCATTCCACATTCTAGGTGCTTGTTTTAAACCATAAAGAGACTTCTTAAGTTTACACACCTTGTTATCATCTTTGTTACCAAATCCCTCAGGAAGTTTCATATAAACTTCCTCATTTAAGTCCCCATACAAAAATGCATTGTTTATGTCTAACTGATATAAACTCCAACCATTGTAAACAGCCATAGACACAACACATCTAACAGTAACAATTTTTACAACAGGGGCAAAAGTCTCATCAAAGTCAATACCTTCCTTTTGACTATAACCCTTAGCAACTAACCTAGCTTTATATCTCTCAATCTCACCATTAGCCCTATACTTGATTTTGTAAATCCATTTACAACCAACAATGTTTTTATTTTTGGGAGTATCAACAACAATCCAAGTATCATTTCTATTCAAGGCTTCTAACTCATCATTCATGGCTTGAATCCATTCTGGACAGCCAGAAGCCTCAGTAAAATTCCTAGGTTCATAACTCTTACTTAAGGTAGATGCAAAACATTTTGACTCAAAAGATAAATTGTTCATATTGACAAACTTTTCAATACCATACTTCACCTTTCCTTCTACCACATATTCATTGTATCTAGAAGGAAATATAGTGTTTCTGGCAGACTTTCTAACACTACTAGGACCAACAGACTCTGAAGTATCTCCCTCAGGATTATCCTGGTTATCATTTGTAGTAATCACATGTCCTGCCTTATCAGGGCCATTATCCCTGATGTCTGACTGCTGTATACCAGCCAAGTCATTCACATCAGGTGGACCAGCTGATTGCATTTCCTCATGTGTTCCTACATCTAACCTACCTACACCCTTTCCCTCATCATAGGGATCATTTACTTCAAAAAAGTTTTGAGAGTCTGTGTTTTCAAAATTATCAAAAAAGTTTAAACTATTAACATGTTTTTCAGGATTTGAATCAAATGCTTCAAAAATTTTGTCCTCTTTAAAAGGAAAACAGGTTTCAAAGAATTTAACATCTCTAGAATAGCCAACAGTTTTACTATCTAGACTAAAAACTTTGTAACCTTTTTTCTCATTTGAATATCCTATAAAAACACACTTTTCAGCTTTACTATTAAACTTATCTGAATCATTAAGTATAGTACAAAAACACAGACACCCAAACAATTTTAAATGATCTAGAAAGGGTTCAAAACCATATAACAATTCATAAGGGGTCTTTCCTTTCAGCACTCCAGTAGGGGTCCTATTTATTAGATAAGCAGCAGTCAATACACATTCTGTCCAGAACCTTATAGGAATATTACTCTGAAATAATAGAGCTCTAGCAACATTAAGAAGATGCCTATGCTTCCTTTCAACAATACCATTTTGTTGAGGAGTATAGGCACAGGTGGTTTGATGTATTATTCCCTTATCTTTACAAAACCTTGACATTTGATTATTAACAAACTCAAGACCATTATCACTTCTGAAACATTTAATGTGTTTATTAAACTGAGTTTGAATAATATTGAAAAATTCTTTAATATTTTCAAACACTTCTGATTTATTCTTTAACAAACACACCCAAACTGCCCGGGAATAATCATCAACAATAGTCAAGAAAAACCTAAACCCATCTCTACTAATCACCTTATAGGGACCCCATACATCTAGATGAACAAGCTCACCTATATGAGTAGATTTATGTTCACTAAGAGGAAAGGGTTCCCTATGCTGTTTAGCTCTGTGACAAGTTTCACAGGGTTGATTTTTATCATGATCTCCTAAGTTAAGTTTAGTTTTAAGAGCATTAACAGCTTGATCAGATGGATGCCCTAATCTAGCATGCCATATTTCAAATAATTCAGAATTAAAGCACACCTTAGCATTTAGACATGTATTTCCACAGAGATACAAACCATCAAGCTGTCTACCAGTCACCAGGGTTCTCTTGGTTGACTGGTCCTGTATATAACAGGTATTCTCATCAAAACCAACATACAACTTATTATCCCTAGCAAGTTTATGTACAGAAATAAGATTAACCTTATATTCAGGGACAACCAAAACATCTTTTAAAACAACACCATTGGCTAAGTTAACATTACCAATTTTAGTTACTAAAGCTTTAGTACCATTAGGATGATTAACATGAATGTTTAAATCAGACACTTCAACATAATCAGTTAATTCAACATCATTAGACACCATATGTTGACTAGCCCCTGAATCCACAATCCAACCAATTTTAATCTTATTCCCTACATGACTTGCAAAACCAAACACAGGTTTACCACAGACGTTTGCACAGAAAAAACTACCTGACACATTGCAGCTTTGTGGACTTTCTTTAGTTTTTTCATTCAAAAGACTCAACAATTTGGAGAGTTGATCATTTGTCAAAGAAGGAACAGAAGAGTTAGGATCCATATTAACATTATTACTATTACTAGAACTAACCCTGCCCTTTTTTGACTGATTCCCCCTTGACCTCATCCAAGGGGGATATCCTATCAACTCAAAACATTTTTCAGCCAAATGACCATTCTTGTTACAATGGGAACATTTTAGAGTAGCCTGACTACTGTTTTTATTACCAAATCTTTTACTAAACTCATCAAACTGATCTGTTTTTGCAAGAAAACCCATAGTTGACTGAGATTTCTTACTATGACCACTAGAGTTCCTATGTGACTCTTCTCTTGACACAATAGAGTAGGCTTCCTTTACAGAAGGCAGAACCTCTCTAGTTAGCAAGTTAGTCCTAACAGATTGATAACAATTATCTAGTCCCATAAGAAATTGCATAAGCTTGATCATTTGACTGAAACTGTTAAAATCTTTAGAGGCATCACAGGTACATGGAGGCAATTGGAGAATTTGATCCAATTGTTTCCACATAACATTCAGCTTCTGATAATATTCAGAAACTGATGTACCATCTTGATGAAAACTATTAATTTTTTGATATAAATCAAATACCACAGAACCATCTATTTTATCATAGGTTTCTTTAAGTTCTTTCCAAACATCACTAGCAAGTTTAGAGAAAACTTGTCCAAGATACAACTCTTCAGACATAGAATTCAAAATCCAAGTAAGCACAATAGAATTACACCTATCCCATTGCCTAGCTAACACAGGATCATCAACAGGTTTCACACATTCTCCATTAATAAATCCTAGTTTATTTTTTACTTGTAAACCAAGAATCATAGCATTAGACCATACACTGTAATTATCTGTACCTTTTAGTTTAATGCTGACAATAGTCAAATTTGTAGAATCACTAGGGTGAAGGTACAGAGGGTCACCAGCATCTATTTTATTTACCAGAGTAACAGGATCAACAATAGCCCTATTTGGATCTATTGGACCCTGTCCTTGACCCCCTCCACCTTGTCCACTTTCATTCACCATGATTACACACAAACAACAACCACAGACAGTAGATAACACACAAAGCACACAATCACAGACAGCAGATCACATAGAGAACACAGAGCTTCAACAATCAAAGAACAGATAAAAGAATCAATCAAGACACAAGGCGAAGCTGTACTGGTGATCCAGATCACTGGTTCATCACTCAAGGTGCCAGTGCAGGTCCTAGTACAGGAGCCACCTAAATTCTAGACAAACCCTAAAGCTAAGCAGGGATACAAACCCTGGCACAGACTCCTTAGGACAACTCTAATAATAGAAAAACACAGTCCAGGAAAGATCTCACCAAATAGCCCAAGTTAGGGTTCGCCAACAACTCGTAATGCTATAACCTTCACTTAGGGTTATAACATCAGAGAGCACAAGAAAATATGCCTTCCAATGATTCCACAGATCTTGAGATTAGATCTGATTCCCAATGCTCAGCAAACACCTTCAGGAATATCACCCTTAGACCTCCTCAAGAAGATCTAAACCAGATTTATTCCCCACTGAACACCAGGACTTTAAATCAACAGAAGATGATTACACCTTCAATTAATCCAGAGAAACCCTAATATCAGCGGAAGAAGATAACCAAGACCAAATAACAAAGCCTAGAGCTCTGATACCATGTTACAAACTTAACATGATACCAGATTAACTCAAAACCTTTATTAATGAAAAGAATCAAAACAATACAGATCTAATAATCTCAACAGATCTTAAAGAAGAATCTGTTCTACAAATAACAACTCTACTCTAACTCTCAATACCTATCAACAGACTACAAAACGTAACAAGATCAATACAAGACGTATAAGATCAAACCCTAATCTGTTTAGACGAGTGAGAGTGATTAACAAAGAAGAGAACGATAACAATGAGAAGCTAAACTCTTTACAGCTCCAGGAGATGCCTTTATATAGTCGTTAACTAGGCTCGGGAGAAAACACACCCGAGCCTATAATAGCCGTGCGATCATCTTTAAAGAAACACACCATTAGATGATCAGAGCCATTGATTAGGCTTGGGGATCGCCACGCTGTCAATCCTCTCTTAAACATAACCGGATGGGCCACCAAACTCGAACTGGACTTTAACTTTACACACGAACTGGGCTGTATCTTGGGCTTCCAACTTGAGGCTTCCAACTTGAACTTTCCAGCTATACCCGAATGTCTCCAGCCCAATACCTGAAACATCTTATGCAACATATTATAAACTTTTGTATAAACACTATGAACATGACCCATAATAGAATTAATAGATTATGTACATATCATGTACATATTTTAACAAAATCCATATTCAATAAGTCTTTATTTTATACCCAACATTCAATCCACCATTAACTATGACACATAGATGACTCGTCCAATCAAAAGTTGTCCACTTTATCGGCTAATAAATATCATGATCCAATATACATCACCCACTAAATTCAGCATTAAGAGAGCTCTATATCTGCATAATAACCAAGCTACAACAATTCGCAAATTCGACATCATAATATGGACAACAAACTCGTGGAAGTTGCCATGTCAACAAGGGGACTACTTTTGTCTAAACCTCATGATCAGCCCCATTACCCTCTTCTTAATTCTTCAAAAATTAATGGTGTAGAAAGAGAGAGTTGCGCAGTCTCGAAAAATCAAGGTAATTAATCGTCTTGTGCTGATAATAGCAATAAAAACTTCCATTACATCTCTTTCACTTAATCTAACAGAGCTTAATTTACTTTGCAGCTGGCTTCGGACCCAAACTAATAGAAATAATTAAACACAAGCTGACTTATGGTTCCAAGATCCTACCACTTGGCCGCGGAGGAAAAATATTTGAAAAGAGTTTCAGTACTAGGGATAATGAGAGGTTATTGCATGCTTCCCGATGCTGCATATACACTACAGCTGGTGCGATCGCAGGCATACTCTTCATCTCTAACGAAAGGGTTGGCTTTTGTAGTGATAGGTCTATCAAAACATATTCTACGACAGGGAAGCTGTTAAAGTTCCAATATAAGGTAGGGATTAATTAACCTCCTCTTCTTACATCTTGTGCACATTTGTTTCAGTGTTAATCTAGTATCCTGACATATTTGTTCTTGTAGGTATCTATTCCGTTGAAAAAGATAGATGGAATAGGAGAGAGCACGGATTTGAAGAAGCCATCTAACAAGTATATGGAGTTAGTAACCGTGGATGATTTCAACTTTTGGTTTTTGGGCTTTCCAAATTACAAGAAAACCGTAGAATGCCTTCGTCGGACAATCAATCATGACTGCTTGAGTGATTAGTCTAGAGCAGTGGAGTTCCAAGTATGGCTTCCATTTTTTAACAACAAATACAACAGCTGGCCTCAGGTGGAATTTGAAGTCATCTTAAGGCGCTAGATTAGGCGGTCCAGGAATTTTTTTTGTATAGCAAACCAAGTTCATGTATGTATGGCTTGAAGAAACTTGTATATATTACAACAACAAATATTTATAACTATGAAAATTTCTAACAAACTTTGAATCATCTGTCATCTACTACTAACAAGCTTTAGGATTATTCCATAATAGATTAAATTAAAAATGCTTAATTAGGACTAACAATCTTACAACAATAAAAAACGGGTATTACACCAATACAATATGTTTGTCAAATGTTGATGTGTGACAATAGATTCCATAATCATGAATGAATACTCGATTGGTGTTGCTCAAAACACATGATCTAAAAATTAAGAACTCGTCGTATCAAAGTAGGGGTGCTAGCTAAACCTATTTTTCGATGGACTAGTCATGCATCACATGAACCTAAAATGTTACAGGAACCCAACATGATATGCATATACATGGGTTGACACAAAGACGACATGATTAACCTTGTTTACACCTAATTCTTTTCCACTCTTTAAGTTTTTAACATAAATACCCAAGTAGTTTAAGTTATCATATAAATTACATATAAAAATATGTAAACATTAGGTTGACTAAACACCTTTAGGATAGACCATCAAATTCTCGTTTAGTGTCGTGTCATAAATTAGATACACGCCCATATCTTAAATTATGTGAGTTTGGATACCAGTTGAAAAGTACTTAGAAGCAAATCAAAGCTAAGTTCCTTATTCACTTTCTGTAGCCTTTAATGTTGAAATCCACTTAAGTATTGGGTGATACGCGCGGGTTCACTAAACACCAATGTTTTTATTACGATTGATACCACTGATTTATTAAAAAAAGTTACAACCCTTGGCATGAAAAACTATATAATATTTTACTAAAGAACCAAATTATATAAACATTTTACCTAATAAACAAATTTATAGTTTATTGTTTGAATAAAATTACTTGATTCCATCTAAATATCTAATATATAGTCCACCTCAAATCATTAAAGGCCCATGTTACATTTAGTGGCAATGACATAGCACAAACATGGTGTACAATGGGTGCTACATACAGAGTAGAAAAAGATCCTAGAAATCTCAGTCCCATAACCATAAATTAAGTAAGACTTATAAACAAAAAACAAAGCTGCCTTCTTTACACCTCAATGTGATTGATAAAGCAAAATAAAGGCTATGTCATTGCTTACATTTTGGTTTGCTTTTCTTGCTCATGGCTCAGCGCGCATGTGGCTTGGTTCCCAGTTGATTCTATATGCTTTTTTCCAACTTTAGCACATTACCAAATGATGGATATCCATGAAAGGATTAGTCAGCATGACAATAAAAAGTAAATGTCTAAACATTATCTGAAAGGACCAATATCACCAAAAGGAAGATGAGCCCATAAAAAGGAAAAGTACTTATAAATTGATCGAGCGAATCAGCAGGTCAGAATAGGCGAATCCATATTCAAAGAGGCTTTATTTTATACCCAAAATTCAACCCACCATTAACTATGACACATGGATGACTCATTGGATCAAAAGTTGTCAACTTTATCAGCTTATAAATATCATGATCCAATATACATCACCCACCAAATTCAGTATCAAGACAGCTGCGTACCTGCAAAGGAACCAAGCAATTTAACAACAGAACATGGATAACAAAGTCCCAGAAGTTTCCATGTGCATTCCAACCATATCAACCGTGGGACTACTTTTGTCGAAACCTCATCAGCCCCATTACCTTACTTGTTCAAAAACCAATAGTTGTGAAGAAAGAGAGAGTTTTGCAGCCTCGAAAAATCATGGTATAGTTAATCGTCTTGTGCAGTTAATAGCAATCAATATTTTCATTACATATCTCTCTGCTAACATAGTTTAATTTACTTTGCAGCAGGCTTCGGACCCAAACTAATAGAAATAATTAAACACAAATTGACTTATGGTTCCAAGATCCTACCACTTGGCCGCGGAGGAAAAATATTTGAAAAGAGTTTCAATATCAGGGATGGAGAGCGGTTGTTGCATGCTTCCAGATGCTATATATACACGACAGCTGGTGCGATCGCAGGCATACTCTTCATCTCTAACGAAAGGGTTGGCTTTTGTAGTGATAGGTCTATCAAAACATATTCTACGACAGGGAAGCTGTTAAAGTTCCAATATAAGGTAGGGATTAATTAACCTCCTCTTGTTACATCTTGTGCACATGTGTTTCAGTTTTAAAGTAGTATCCTGACATATTTGTTATTGTAGGTATCTATTCCATTGAAAAAGATAGATGGAGTAGGAGAGAGCATGGATTTGAAGAAGCGATCTAACAAGTATATGGAGTTGGTAACCGTGGATGATTTCAACTTTTGGTTTTTGGGCTTTCCAAATTACAAGAAAACTGTTGAATGCCTTCGTCAGACAATCAATCATGACTGCTTAAGTGATTAGGCTAGAACGCTTCAATTTTTACAACACTTATATTGCTGGTCTCAAGCGGAGTTTGAAGTCACATCAAGGTGTTAGATTAGGCGATTCAGGCGAAGTTTTGTACAGCTGGCAAGGTGGCTTTAAAGTTCAGGAATTCTATTGAACAGTCGGGGATAATTGATAGCTTTGTACATAGAAGGAGCACAAGACATTTTGTGCATAGATCTAGAAGCAAATATTATAGTTAGTTGAATCATGGATTATTTATGTGTCTGCAATATGCAACTGGCCGGCCATTGGGTTAATGTAATGACATTTGAAATCACAAATGTTCCCAAAAGAATATGTTTTAATTGTTTAATTTATGGGAAGAATATGCTTATGTTTATTGATGAACTAGAGATAATTATGACAATGATCCAACATTTATCTCTTATTTTGTTATAACCAATTCAAGTTTTAATAATGTTAAACTTTGTTGTTATTAACTCAAGCTTTAATCCATTCTACCAAAGAACCATGTTAGCTTTTGGAGGCTGCTGGTAGGGTGAAGGCTCGTTTACGACGACCGGGAGAACATATAATCCGTTCTCACATCTGTCTTTCGGATGGACCTGTTTGGTTAGTACTCTATCATGAATCGAAAAGAACAAGTTAAAAAATAAAACATCCACATGAAAATTAACAAAAGATTTTTTGTCACATCACGTAACTTAAGATTATTAGAAACCTATGAATGTCTCGTATGTGAGATGAGAAGAAAGTTACCATTTCCAAATGCTACTTGGGCATTACCAAAATAAGGAACCGCTTTGAGCACATGATTAGTAGTCGGTGTCATATGTGTGGTGGCACCCGAGTCAACAAACCAGGCAGATTCATCAAAATCAGCTTGCAAATTGATCCACTTAAACGCAAAAGATGTAATGTGGTGGGTGTGACTATGACCACGTTTAATGGATGTAACAGTGATGATGTTTGTATGAAAGAAAAGAGAAGGAGCTGAGTAACAGAGTGGATGTCAAAAACCAAGGAAATGAATTATGTTTGAAAGAAAACAAAACAAATGTCTAGCCAATGGCCATACAACTAAAAAATGAGTTCTTGAGAAAAAGCTTAAAAACATATAAGGGTTAATGCATTCATAATAATTACTGATTAGACAACTTGTAAACCCCTTTACAAGAAGTAAATAACTTGATACTTCCCCGTCTCAATTTAAATGTCTTGGGCTCACAAACACACATATTAGACTCCAGGGAGTGGGCGGTGAAAGGGGGGCGGCTTTGGGTTTCCCGGGCGGGAACACCGGCCCGTGGGGCGGGAAGTGGAGGGCGGGGAGGTGGGGGCGGTGGGGGAAAGCCGGGCGGTGGGGGGTTTGGGTGGGTGATGTGGCTTCTTTTGGTTGGTTGATTTTTTTTTTCTTTTTTTTTATTTAACTTTAACACAATATAATATTATTCCTTTCACCCCCCTTTCCCCCCCTTCCACTCCCCACAATTTTTTTTCCCCCCACATGGGTCCCACAAGTGCCACATGGCGCTTCACCCCCCTCATTCCCGCCCCTCCACTCCCTATAGTCTTAGGAAATCTTTTGTTTGTATGTGGTAAAATGACAATAATATCCTCAAATCTTTTATTGTGTTTTGTCTTTTATGGGCAAAACTAGAAATTGCATTTCTATTTTTGAAAATGGACATTTAATTTGGGACAACCAAAAATGGAAAAATGGGCATTTAAATTGGGACGGAAGGAGTATGTTGGAACTATGTTTATGGGTTAATGATAACTTCAATAATACTTGGAATCGTGTTTATTAACAGTTCCCTATATTGCACCACCTACCTTCTGGTGGAGTGGTATGGAGGCCTAATGACAGGTGACTTGGGGCTTAATGGTCACAAGTTTAATTCGAGCCTTGAAGGATATCATGTTTTACCGATTATTCACTGTCGTGCCTTCGGGCGGGTGGATGGTTGGGTTTTCCCTGGATTGGTGGACCTGGAGGACCGGGTGCCCCGTGAGTATACTAATTCGTCATAAAGGGATTCCCACGAGAGCTCGTGACGACTTGGTTGGCATTTCAAAAAAAGTTTCCTATGTTGCAAGGCTAAGATTGGATGTTTTCAATAAGAATTTTAGGACATATTTACATAAACTTAGTTCCTATCTTGGTCCAATATAGTATTTTTTTTACATCCTGGTTTTCAAATAGAACATCTTTTCACATACCAACAGAAAAAACTTGTCATTTTTATATATATAAGGCTACTAGGTGTGGGGGCGGCATAGGAGAGGCAACCAAATGCCGGGCCTCGCTACACCACCCCCCTGGGGCGGCATAGGGGCAGGGGCGCATGAGAGGCAATGAATTGCCGTTGAAGCCGGTCCTATTTATTGGTTCTTAATTGTTTTTTTTTATTATTTTTAATATTCTGACCAATTAATTAGGAGGCCCGTCATCATAGTGCACACCACCCCCTTGGAGGCCCATCATGAGTGCGTTTCCCCCCACTCCTACGTGGCGCCTATGTGGCGACCCATCATGAAAATGCCACCCCTCTCCACACCTAGTAGTCTAATGCCCTCTTCTTTTGTCATAAAATGGTATATGCAGAATCACTACGTATGCCATGTGCGCGTTATGACATGATATATTTCGAGATAATAAAGCAGAATACCACTTTACACGTTTATCTGATTAAGCAAAATAAAGCCATTGGTTTTGCTTAATTTGGTTAATTATGTCATTTGCATGTGACGTGTTGCCATGTTGAGCATAATATGCTTTTTTCAACTTATGTGCATCTTAACTAGTATATATATATATAAAGGAAAGATAGCAATAAAGGTAAGTAAAGTAGCCTAGAAAAATCTGATATGCTAACTTTCTTAAATGAGCTCATAAATCAAAACTCAGTCAAGCTTTTCATGCCCTCACATGCTAACCACCAACAAGCATGACACACAAATGACTCATCCAAATAAAAGTACGTTGTTAGTTTATGACATCTTTATCAGCTTATTATTATTAATATCATGACCTACCCAGGACACAATTACCAGCAACTTCAGAAAAATATGGATAGCATATTAATCTCAAGCAGTGTCATGACCGTAGCGATTGTATCCAAGGGACTAACTTTATCTAAAGCTTATCAACCCATTTACACTCTTCCTACTTCTTCCACAATCAACGCCATAGAAAGAAAAGACAATCTTGCATTGTGGATTAAGTGGTCGCATGCTTCACGATGTTCAATATACACTACAGTTGGCGCAATCACAGGAACGCTCTTCATCTCTAATGAAAGGGTGGGATTTTGCAGCGATCGGTCACTCAAAACTTATTCTGGAGCAGGGGAGGTGTTAAAGTTCCAATATAAGGTAAGTGGCCGGGCTATAATGTATTTGCATATTTTCTATATTTTTAAAGTAGTGTCTTGATTGACAATGACATTACTTTTTGTATGTAGGTGTCAAATTTAAGATCTATCCGTCAGACAATGAATCAGTCACAATTGCTTACCAATTGATATAAAACATTAGTCGTCAAATCTGTGCATATCTAAATTATACAACAATATGTTGTATGTCCATTTTTTTTAACTGGAAGTTGTATGTATATATTTGTTGATAGACATTACTACATTAGTCATTGATAGTGACTGATTTTCCTTTGCTTCTTTGTTTGCATGTCTAGCTATATATAAATATAAACATCAACAATCATTTCTCATATTATTTAATTTTATGAGATAAACTGTCTCACCCACCACATTTACTGGATAGAACAAGATATAATTGGAACTGTATGTATATATATGAAAAATTGTCTATCAGTTCCGAGGTTGGTCTCGATGCTTTAATTTCTCCATCGCTATAACTTTTACAATAGAGTTGATATGTGATCTCAGATTGTAATTTGTTACAATAAATATAACTTACGTTTACATCATTATTATTTATACAAGAACTCCACACTCATAAGTTTAAAGAAACAATAAAAAAAGACACTTACAAAATATGTAGAAAATCATAACGTACTAACATAAAAGTGTGGTAATTTCAAACATTGAGATATAACCTTAGTTGCCATGTCATATTTCAAACATCATTCAAAAACATATATTCATATATCCCACTTCACCCACAATGCAAGGTTTGGAGTTCCAGACTTGTGGATGGTTTACGTTAATAAATCAAGAGATGAGGTTGCTTGAAAAGTAACAAAGTAGTCATCAGTCAACTTGTATGTAGATGGCGAATATGGTGTAAAAAGGTGAAAAAGGTCGTTAAGGACATTGATTGGTGTTTTCTAAGAAAAAAATGTGTACTGAGAGGGGGTGCCTTATATATTTTTCTAAAAGAATTTGAAGAGTATAGGTTCTTGTATGTAGATGACGAATATGGTGTAAAAAGGTGAAGAAGGTCGTTAAGGGCATTGATTGGTGTTTTCTAAGAAAAAAAAATGTGTACCGGGAAGGATGCCTTATATATTTTTCTAAAAGAATTCGAAGAGTATATGTTCTTATATGTAGATGGTAAATATGGTGTCACACTACAAATTAACAATCAAGGTGTTCTAAATACATAACTAAGTTGCTAAAAAGAAAGCAATTGAAGCTTTCCCTGAATAAGACCGTCCATGGTGGCGTGAAAGGCCAACCACCTCATCACTTGAAGGCACCAAAGACCATTATGGTGTAGGCTTTACCCGACAAGAAGGGCACCGGTGCCATGGAGTTTACGGGCATGAATGAAAGTTTTGTTTATTTTTTTCTAAGAAAATCCAACCATGACACATCACCTACCTTCTTTAAGTTTTTTTTTTCTTTATTTAATTTAACCACTACAACCTTATAAAATGAGGAGTTAGTTAAAGTACGTAACCTAATGGTAATGACGTGACAATTGTTTTATTACTTCTTAATTAACTCATTACTATAGTTTAATTGACAATACATATGTATTTTGTCTTTGGTCATCTCTACTACCTTATTATCTCTACTTACCTTATTAAGGAGGAGAGATGGGTAAGAAGGTAATTTCACCATCATTTTAAGATGGCATACAAAAGGTCACAAGGTAAACAACTATATTTTTGCCAAATCCTTCCCTTTATGCCCCTATGTGCAACATTTGATTACAATTGTACAAATTACTAATGCAAGTCATCTCTATTATTATTATTATTATTATTATGCATGTATGACGCCGCCGTTAAGGGAAGCTACTTGCTAGGTACTTATTCTACAACTGATTGGTTTGTATGGACAGTGTCAACGTAATGAACCACAGTTCTCCATCATTTTAAGATGGCATACAAAAGGTCACAAGGTAAACAACTATATTTTTGCCAAATCCTTCCCTTTATGCCCCTATGTGCAACATTTGATTACAATTGTACAAATTACTAATGCAAGTCATCTCTATTATTATTATTATTATTATTATTATTATTATTATTATTATTATTATTATTATTATGCATGTATGACGCCGCCGTTAAGGGAAGCTACTTGCTAGGTACTTATTCTACAACTGATTGGTTTGTATGGACAGTGTCAACGTAATGAACCACAGTTCTCATGTATTAGTGTTCACATAACATTTCACTCGATCAATACCTATATTTTGCATGTTCTCTCTATATGCAGGGCAAAAACATAAACACCCGCAGCAACGCGCGGACATTTTTACTAGTATTTTATAATGAATAAGATCTAAACTCACCCTCAAAAACCACAACCCACCCCAACATACATAAGTGATTTAGCTCACTTCAAGGTTTGGTTTCATCAACTTTAATGTGATGGTCCTAAACAGTGTCATTACGACTTTTATGGCTTTTATTGATGATTATAATTGCCTTTGAAATTAATAAGAATGTATGCTTATAAAGAGAGACACGTGACCCGATTTTGAAAACAACTAATTTTACATAATGAATTTGTAATTTAAAACCGCTAATCGGAATTGAGAATATAAAAATATTTGTTAGAGATGACTGAACATACATGTAGAGTGAACACTTCAATGTTCATTTGCTTTTAGCCCACGAAACACCTGTTAGATAGGATAGAAATGCATCAAATACGGTACGAATTTTGGTAATTCTAGTATTATAAAACCGTGTTTATATTTGGTTTCATACTAGCTGGTTGGGTATCCGTTACTTATCACTCATCAAGTTCAAAGGTATCATGTATAAGTTTTTAGTCTTATAGGGTTATAAATAACTTATCGAGTGCCCATTACCCAAAACCCGATTTTAAACTCACCAAAAAAAGGCTTGAATTATTAAACACTCAACAACACATGTGATAATTGTATAATTTTAACAATTCCAAGTTTCCAACAAATTTAATATTGTTTTTATTATATTTCTGAAACTATATAATATTTTAATATATTTGATTTTGGCATGAGTAAGCACGTTTAGGCAATTAGTTGGTATAATTTGATACCTTACCAGTTATAAACTCAACAATTCTTTAAACTAATCTCATGTTCAGTCCCATATCCAAATACTTGTCTCATATAGTTTGTGTTTCAGCTTTTCCATCAGGTTCGGGTTTATTTTGTCCTTAGGTCTGTAAGTGAACCAAATGTTCAGTGAACAGTTCGTGAATTGTTCTACATGAAGTTCATATATCTAATATATGAACGAAAACGAACACATGTTTCGTTCGTTCATTTACGTTCATGAACATTCATCCGTTTATGTTTGTTTATAATTAATTTATATTTCTCTATTTTCGTTCATTTATGTCCATTCGTTCATATGTTTATAAAAAATATTATATGTTTATGTCAATAATATTGTTTATGCTAAATATTTTTCAACTTTTAATGTATAAAAACTTAATTAATTGATGTTCATGTATACTTGTATAGTAATGTTCATTCGTAATCATTTATGTTTGTTCATTCGTATTCATTTATGTTTGTTAGGATTCCAAGCAAACGAACAGAAACATCTTCATTTTCTAAACGAACAAACATGAACAACAAAATTTATATCCAGTTCAATTCGTTTACAATCCGATTCACCCTTTCCCATAAAGTAGGTTTCCCAAAATGCCCCTCTCCCTTTGGCTAATTATCAAGAAGAGGTTACCCACCCAATGCCTCAAGAAGCAAAACCAAATCATTTGATTACTTATTATTCTTCATTCTTCTTCACCCTCATCATCATCATCATCGTCACCGGTCTTCACACAGTTAGGTATCGATCATCCTCTTCTCTCTCTCTCTCTCTATAAATATATGTATCCCTTTATCAATTTCCTTTTCAGTGTATTGTATTTTATTCTAATGCACCTAACTTGTTATTGCAACCCTAGATCTGCTATCTGTTTTATTTTGACATAAAAAAGTTGGATTGATTTGTATATGTATTTTGTTGGATGAAACTTTGTGAATTGAATGATAAGTTGGATTAAAAAAACAAAAAAAAAAACTGGATATAATTAATTTCATATAATTGAAACATGAAGCCACGTAGGAATAGGATGCTCATTTATAGGTTTTGGTGGGTTTATTTATGATCACTTATTAACGATTGGATTATTATTGTTCTTGAGATCTTTGGAGTTGAAACTCTTTATGAAACTTTTGAGTAGGATTGCCAAGTAACTTCCGTTGAGTTTATCTTATTGTCTAGTCTTAAGTGATGCATTCTACAATCCCAATTAAGGGTTGCTATGTAGCTTTTATTCGCCCCGGTCAAGTTTCAGTACAAAGATTTCGCGCGTTTTCACTTGCGACGTTAGTCTCATTGCTTTTTTTAAGATTCGTATTGAGTGCAATGGGATGGATTATGCAACCTGTTTTTCATTCATGTTGTGTTTCTGGAATGTTCATTGTTATTCAATGGAGTATGATTATGTTAGCTCTATTTTATATGTAACAAAATTAGTATTCAGGGTGAAAGGATCTTTAAGGTATTATGCATTCAAGCTTTCAGTTGCCTGTTTGTGTGTATGATGTTTGCACTAATCTTCAATTTCTCGTTGATCTGCAGACTACAAGTTAAAGGGATATCTTTGTCATCTAATAAGTAAAGATTTTATAAAAAAAATTGATTGTTTGTGGTCTTCATTTTGGGACCTTTGCTTTCTTTTGGAATTAGTTATAATCGTCTTGTGTGTTCAAAGATCTACAAGTCTTTTATTGCCATTGGAATCTTATTTTTTATTAATAAAGTTTTTACCAGATGCTACTTTTATATGCTACTATCACGATTATTATATTAAAATAAAATAGGGAAGTAGAAGGGCTCTTGTAACTAATGTCTAATTTTATTAGCTTTTGCAATGAAACAAATATTTATATCTTCACATTGTCAGCCATTTTGAGATTGTTTTAACCGGTGATTATTAATAGCAGAAGTGCCGCTTTTCACTTACTTGAAGAAGGAAAGTCAAATTTTTGAGAAATTGGTTTTTCAAGTTTTAGTTACTTAATTAGGCCATGTATATTGGAAAAGATATGTAGTGTTATTTTGTGCTTCTTAGCCCTAAGCCTTAAAGTACTTACTCTGTTTTCTATTCTATTGTAGCAACTAAAAGCAGCCACTTAGCTTACTCAAACTCATTCTGCCAACCGGAAAATCGCATTGCTCAAGAGGGATCCGCTTACGAGGGCTACATTAATGGTCTAAAGTTACAACACACAGGTATCTTCACTCATATACCAGAAGATTTCTGATGATAGTTTCTTTTGGTCAAGCTCTTCTACTGAACTGTTTTTTTTTAAGAAAATTTGTTAAATCTAAGTTCAGTTATCTACCTTTGGAATTAGTTTCTGGGACCTACAAGAGAAGTGAGGAGTTGGCTGGTTTTTTAACAGGCATCAGTTGTGTAAATCAGTTTGTTTTTCCTCTTGTCAATCTATACTTGGTAAAAAGGGCTATAACAAGGAATTTATGTTAGGGTTCCAAAAAATTGTGACCATCGAAGGTTCTTTACATTTGTAATTTGTGTTTAGGTTTTCTTCATTGTGAATATGTCTTCATTTCTGATGACCCATTTTGATGTTGTTTGTTTTCTCTTGATCCATCATCTCTGAGTTAACTCAGGCTGTTAAGGTAAAGAGGCTACTTTCTTCTGTTTGAACCTTTTGGTTCTAATTATTCATTATTTCACTGTCATGTGAGGCTTAAGTCTGTTCTTTTGTTCTCTCTGACTGTAAATCAGCCATAATATTTTTGTGTTCTTGCATGCCTGAATAGAGATTTATGAGTTATAGAATTGATCATTTTTGTCTAGTTTTGATTAACATAGATCTTCACTTACAATGATTAGCACTCTCGGTTTGACATAAATATATAAATGCTTAATTAATAATTAAAAAAGATTGAAGACAAGTTCATATCATGTTGCTGATTATTACATAGAAAACTCATAACGTTAACATCAGCTATTAGAGCATTCCATTAAGTAACTCATACATGTAACAATAAACGTTTCTGAATAATTTTTTTAGAACTGCTAAGATGTACCATCGCATCACTTCTGTAGTTGTCTCTGTTTTTCTTTTTAAGCTATATTATGAGTGATATACGTAAAAGAAATGGATTATCATTCATGTTGGGTATGGATGTTTTATCTCAGAACCTTATTTAATTACTTATTTTCGCTTATTCTGGAATTACTTCTTTCAGGGACTTGTCGTGATTATTTATGGGCTGAATGCGCATTTCATGGGAGGTGTAGAGGATAATGAACCACCCTCAAAACGTGTGAAAGCATCTTCTAGAGAACTAAAAGGTGTTTCAAACGGACTAGAAGAAACAGCAACTTACACATTTGGGGCATCAATGGCTAGGCCCCTAGCTTCTCAAGGGGACAATGAATTAATCGGTTCAAAAGGAATTAAAAAGGTTGAATTTGTTAGAATTTTATCAGAAGCACTATATTCTCTTGGATACAGTAAAACTGGAGCTTGTCTTGAAGAAGAATCTGGAATACCTTTTCACTCACCGGCTGTTAGTATTTTCATCCAACAAATTCTTGATGGAAATTGGGATGGAAGTCTAGCTTCTTTACACAAAATTGGTATAATGGATGAATCTATAATTAAATCAGCATCTTTTATAATATTACAACAGAAATTCTTTGAACTTTTGGATCGTGAAAAGTTAATGGAAGCTTTGAAAACACTGAGGACTGAGATATCACCTCTTTCCATTAACAGTAACAGAGTCCGTGAGCTATCTTTCTTCATATTGTCTCCAAAATTCAGGATCGCGGGAGTTTCCGGTCAACAATCGGCCAAACCGAAGGCTCGCTCAGAGCTACTTGAGGAATTACAAAATTTGTTGCCTCCATCAGTGATGATACCAGATAGAAGGCTGTTACATTTAGTCGAACAAGCTCTTGACTTGCAACGGGAAGCTTGTTTGTTTCACAATTCTGATGATGGAGAAACATCATTGTACACTGATCACCATTGTGGAAGAGATCAGATTCCTTCACAAACAGTTCAGGTTAGGGCGATATTTGTGTTACATTGCATGATAATATGGTTTTGTTTCTTGTGATTAATGATTTCTTTCAATTACTTGTGTTATAGATCTTACAAGAGCACCTGGATGAAGTCTGGTACTTGCAGTTTTCTCAAAACGGGAAATACTTAGCGTCTTCATCAAGTGATAATTCAGCAATTATTTGGGAGGTAACAACTAAAATTTCTCCGTTTTGGTCAACATCTAAGTTACTGTCATCCTGGTATAAATTTTTGTTGCTTTAAAACTTTCTTGAAGGTTGGTTTGGATGGTAAAGTATCACTAAAACATAGATTAATTGGCCACCAAAAACCCGTTTCTAGCATATCATGGAGCCCAGATGATGATCAGATCCTGACATGTGGCATAGAGGAAGTTGTTAGGCGTTGGGATGTTACATCTGGTGAATGTCTTCATGTATATGAAAAAGGCCTTCTTGGTTTAGTCTCATGTAGTTGGTCTCCAGATGGTAAATGTGTGTTCTCAGGGTTAACTGATAAAAGCATAATGATATGGGATTTGGATGGAAAAGAGATGGAATGTTTAAAGGGTCAGAAAACAATTAGGAACTCTGATTTGCATATAACAAGTGATGGAAAATTGATAATTACACTATGTAAGGAAACAACGATATTGCTAATTGACAGAGAATCCAGAAGTGAAAGATGCATAGAAGAAGAACAAATGATAGTTTCATTCACATTATCAAAGGACAATAAGTACTTGTTGGTTAGTCTCGTGAATGAAGAATTGCATCTTTGGAGTATCGAGAACGATATCCAACTGGTTGCAAAGTACAAGGGTCATAAACGGTCTCGGTTTATTGTCAGGGCTTGCTTTGGTGGACTTGAGCAAGCATTCATTGCTAGTGGAAGTGAAGATTCTCAGGTATATCTTATTTCATAAAAAACAAGTTGTCTTGTGACTTCAGTATCAACTAAATATATGTTTGAAAATTGATGACATACTTTTTGGATTTGTATGTCGGAGTTGATTGTCTAATCATTGCAATTTCAAGTCACCATGATCAATCTTTAATGTTTGGATAAACTGATCTGCTTATGCTTCTGCTTCTCTCATTAGTTAGTGGGAGATTGTTGGAAAACCCCTTGGACTTTTTTTTGCATGATTAAATCTTATAGCTTTTAAAACTTACTAATAAGTTCATGGGTTTATTTTTTAAACAGAAAAGATACTTTTTTTGCATGATTAAATGCTTGTGCTTTTTTCAGAAAGCAACAAAAGAACCTTCTTGTTTGAATAATGGAATCAAAGAAGACCTTTTTCGTTAAGTTTTAAAAATGTAGCGATTTAGTCATTCAAAAACAAAATGCAAGGACTTGTGCATGAGTTCATAAAAACTCCATAGGATATTCAACAACTGCTCTTGTTTAGGGATCAAATAAATAGTTTCATGTGTGTTGCATCAAAATTGATTATCTGTGAGTAAAATAGAGCTACCTGTTAACCCCTTCTTTTGATACAATTTGAAATAATTTTACCCCCATTTCACAAAATGTTATCTTTTTAGTGATCGAGTATCTTGTAGTTAATCCAATACCAGAAACAGGTGTTGTATGAATGATTATTGAAACGTGGTTGTAGGTTTATATATGGCATAGGGGATCAGGAGAGCTAATTGAGACGCTGGAGGGTCATTCCGGGGCGGTTAATTGTATTAGCTGGAATCCAGTGAACCCACATATGTTAGCATCCGCAAGTGATGATCGTTCAATACGCATTTGGGGCTTAAAGCAATTACATTCAAAGCAAAAAGGTAAAGAAAAGTCTACATCCAACAATGGCATTCACTATTGCAATGGAGCAACAGTTTGAATAACTTCTAAAGTTTGTTTGTAAATACATCAACTTCCTTACTCATCAAAGGATATTTGCAACTGTAATTTGAATCTGAATTGGACCCCACTTCTATCATCATCATCATCATCATAATAAACCTTCTTTTACTGTTTTATGTGTGCCAATGGCTGCTTCTTTAGAAACATGGTTGACTACGGACACCCAAGAATTGCAGCGTCCGGATGCTCTAAACCAATCTCAATACTTCAAACCCTAAACAGTGGAATGCTGATGAAACTAAGTAGAAAGACCAAAGTTGCTGATAAAGCACAGAATGAGACAGCTTGTCATATGACCAAAAAACAAACTTTGTTAAGAACTTTACAATCAAATTCTCCGAAGGGCAAATTGGCCCACCATTGCCAAACCACCTCATATCAGTTCGGTTCTCAGTTCTAATTATATTCGATTGGAGGCCACTGGGCAGACCTAGGCCATGCTATCATAATTTACAGAGATTTAAATTAAGCATGTGTTCATGAGATCCATCAACTATGCTTGCCTATTGCATATATATACATGATATACAATCATACAATGTTCCAAGTATAAATGGTGAGTTACAAGGTGGTATGTGTGTTCTTCAAATGACTTGATTCACAGTGTGACTGTTCCCAAGCCGTAAACTATTCATATCTTCCTTTTCTTTCTTATACCATCCCATTGTTTCGCTCCGACGTGTATTAATAAAAGATGCCAGTAGATGAAAGAGTTAAAACGGCCAAATAATGATTTATTTATAAGTTGAAAATGTTATTTGAGATGTCTTGCAGGATTCATCATGTTTAAAACAAAATTTTTATATCACTACACACTAGCCAAGCTCGATATAACTACTCAAAATTTACACACTCTTGTTTATGAAGAATTAAACTCAAGTGTGACGAAATAAGCAAGCTTGTTACATGGTAATAATAACATTTGGAGTAGTTCATAAGTGAGGGTATCATACCAGTCACACTTTTGCCATGCTTTTGTGGTTTGAAGTCAGATAGGTCTTTTTGCCATGAATTTTGGAACCTTTTGAATAACAAATGCATAAATTTTGATCTTTCTCTTCTTCAAATGCATTGAAATCTTATCCAATCATAAGATTTAATTTGACTATATGATTTTAGACCGATCCCCGGCAACATTTTCCTTCAACTCTGTTACAATGCCGACGAGTTAAAATACTAGTTAATTACCGTTTGCTTTTGACACATTTAGATCCCTAGCCCATGAGTCCTGCGTTTCCTGGAAGGAGTGCAAAAGTAGATCCACAATGACTTGCAGAGCCCTAAGAACCAAGAGTTTGTACTTACTAGGATAAGCTTTGCGATTCAAAATGATAGCAACACAACTTGTTGCCTACTTACCCACTATTTAAATATAAGTTGGGGTGTAAATGATGCGCAACAGCTCGAGAGCTACTCGGGATCGGATCGGTAAAAAGCTCGAACGAGCCTAGCCTTAACGAGCTCGAGCCTGAGCTTGAAACATGACTCGTTTAGTTATCGAGCCCGAGCTCGAGCTTTTCATACAAAGACCGTTTATGCTCACGAGCCTAAATAAGCCCAAACAAATTTTTATATTATTATTATTATTTTATATATAGTATACCCACTATTTAACATTGCCGAGTCAATCTCGAGCTAAGCTTTTAATTCCTTTTAAATTGTTCTATAATTATTTCAATCCAAGTCGAACTGAGCTCAAGCCATTAGGTTTTACCTTCGATCCGAGTTCGAGCTCAAAGTACAAGGCTCGAACCGAGCTGGGCCCGGCTCGAGTCGTTTACACCCGTGAATATAAGTTGTGTTTGAAGAAGATAGTAGATAGAGTGGGGGCGAGTGAAAGACGGCGCGTGAGTGAGAGTTATAGTAGTAGTAGTAAAGAGATGGCCCACCCACCCATGTGCCCTCCTGTTCCAAACAGCTCCTCCTGCCCCTCAATCATTAGTCCTCCCTCTCTTTAGTCTTCCCTTCACCACCCTTTCATCTCAAAAACCCTTATCTCCTTTACAACACCATGTCATCATCTGAAACCACCACTACCAACACCGCCATCATACAAAACCACAACCAGCCACCACCTAACGGCGTTGTTAAAAAGCCTCCTGCTAAAGACCGTCATAGCAAGGTCGACGGACGTGGCCGTCGTATCCGTATGCCTATTATCTGTGCCGCTAGGGTTTTCCAGCTCACTCGTGAGCTAGGTCACAAGTCTGATGGTCAAACCATCGAGTGGCTCCTTCGTCAAGCCGAGCCCTCTATTATTGCTGCCACTGGTACTGTACTACTCCCGCTAGCTTCTCCACCGTCTCCGTCGTTCGTAATTCCAATTCCTCTCTTTCTGTATCTCTTGATCAGAAATCACCCTCACACCACCACCACCAGCACTTGCTTTCACCGGCTCCGTTTATTCTAGGAAAACGTCTCCGTCCAGAAGACGACGGTCTCGACGGAGGAAAAGACGATAATAATAATAATCACAACAATCATAACATGTCTGTTAACGGTGGTGGTGGTGGTGGAGCGTTTTGGGCGGTGCAAGGGAGGCCGGATTTCGGACAGGTATGGAGCTTTGCGCCGGAGACGGTGGTGGCTCCGGCCAATGTGATGGCGGCACAGCAAAGGTTTATGCAGCCAATGGGAGAGCGTCAGCGGCTAGGGTTGGGAATTATCTACCGATAACTCATGGACATTTGAATTTGCTTGCGTCACTTTCCGGTGCACCACCACAGTCTTCAAACAAAGATGACGATAACCACTGAATTGAAGAATCGTTAACCGGTATTATTGCTTGCTTGCTGTTGATATATATTATTATATAAATATGCATATGTTTGTGTGGAAGATTTGTGAGAAGGACTAGGGTTTAGTGTTTTAATTAGCCGCGTGATTGTAGCATCTTGTTAGGTTTTTAGGGTTAATTTTATCCAATTTTTTCTAGTCTGCTACGTATTGGAGGAATCTACAGGGAAGGTTAATACTCTGCAGCAATAAGAATAATAATAATAATGTGGAAAATACAATGGTTTTTGTTGCTCTGTTCCGAATTCAATACGGTCTGAAGTCTGAACTACTGCAGTTGGTGGGGTTGCTATAAGTTTGTGATCCCTCCTCTTATTGTGTTTAGATTAATTTGTGTGTCGAAAATAATGTAATCCTTCGTCGGTGATGGTCGTCGTCGTTGTTGTTGTTGTTATGTAAGTGATATTTTTTTTCAGGGTGCGAATGAATAATAACCATATGTTTCGCTTGCTTCCTATCGCGGTTTTGATTCGTTTGATTGTTGATTTAGTTTTTCTTAAATTTGAGTGCATATGGTATGACATAAGTTTCAAGTGTGTATGAAATTGTTGTTTTGTTGGTATGTTTAATGGAAATTTTAATTATTGGGAAATACATAAAAAGATATAAGTTTTAACACTATCATCATTGAAATTGGGATGAATGCCATTAACTCTCCTTCATCATCCTAATAAACCTTGTTTTACTGTTTTATGTGTGCCAAATTGCCAATGGCTGCATCTTTGTCTTGAAGCTGGATGGCTGCTTCTGGTTTAAATCTTCTGAGAAATAATGTGTGCTTGTTTTCTTCTACTTGTTTTAAAAAAATAGTTTGGCTTTTTTGTAAGTGTAATTAAAGAAATAAAATGATGTTTTCTTCTACTAGTTCTATAACATTTGCTAATCAGATATCAAATAAATTGATGATGTTTATGCACAATGATACATCTAGGTAACTAACTAGTAACTAATAAA
This sequence comes from Ambrosia x helenae, assembly GCA_030844895.1. Taxonomy (NCBI): domain Eukaryota; kingdom Viridiplantae; phylum Streptophyta; class Magnoliopsida; order Asterales; family Asteraceae; genus Ambrosia; species Ambrosia x helenae. Next base: position 47,925 of record JAUTDX010000518.1, on the reverse strand, counting down.
TTACTTTTGTTTATGTTATACATGAATATAGTAAAAATGTAAAAACTGGAAAGGAAAACCTGTATATTTGAATTTATATTAGTGTAATTTTAATAACACAAAACGTTTGCATTAGTTTAGTAAAATAATTTAACAAAGGGGTATTTGAATGATAAGGTGTGTTTATGTTGGTCTACTATTTAAGTTTTTTTTTTATATTTTATTTATTCTTAATGGTCCAATATTAGAAATTAACCCTAAAGTTGAAATAAGTTGGTTCTTAATTAAGAAGATGATTCTCTGTTTCTACAGCAATTCCAAACACCCCTTCCTCAATGCTGATTATGTTGGTAACAACCAACGACAGGTACACCCATTGATAAAAGATCGCCCCTCACGCCAGCGATTGCAAACAGCCTTGATGACCTGGCCAGTCACCAATTCAAAGATAATCTACTGCCCAAAGGCCCACTGTAATAAAACCTCTGGCTTGAACATGATATTTTGTCAAGAACTAAACTTCAACCGACCTCTATTAAATAAAGTCATTCGGATACCGTTAAAGCATATACAAAATACAAATGCATATAAAAAATAAAAAAAAATAAAAGAAACAATATCACATGTTCTAATTGAACATTCACCAGCAGATCCAAGATTTTATTTCACTAGGATCACAGTTGATAGGGCGTTTTTAACGGGTCAAGCGATAACTGAAATGTTTTTGGTTTTTCAGTGTAGGTAACTAGATATAGGGTTTGATTTGATTGGCTCTTAGGCCATGAGGTATACCTTAACACCAATGATGTTAATGGTGATGTGGCATTTTAACATTCATTGTATACCACTCCCTTCCTATGTTAAGGGGTGTTAAAGTGGTCATAGGTTAACATGTTAACAAGAACTAAAAGAGAGAAAATTAAGGGATAATATAGAGTTAAAGGGTGTTAAACTATTTCCTTAATGTGAAATAGTGTGAAAGGGAAAAAATAGAAGATTTAACATCTAGGTGGAGTTAAAGTATACTTCAGATAATTTTTTATAAGGTGAATTCAAATTTAACTTGAGTTTAATGTTGGAAATTGTGTGTTTATATTGTTTCCTGCAATGATAAAACTTTGTTGGGAAATAAAGCATGTTCATAGACATTTTACAAATTGTTGACTACTAACTTAACCATAGCTAGCTAGCTGCTAGCCAACCTGTTTTATCATATGCCCATTATGTGTCATTAGGGGGACGGGACACCATCAGATTTTGTCACGGGTGCCCCACTATCAGTACAGTAACATCGTTGCTAGTGATGTTGGTAGTGGATCCGTGAACCATTTTCTGGTTCTAGTTAACGCATAGTAACACTGATTCCTTCACTGAAACAATTTTTTAGATGCATTTTCACATCTTTTGATACTTGAAAGTTCATTTGTGAAATTACCGTGACATTTGGTGTCCTAGTGATAAAGAAGCGAAAAAATTCTTAGCTCTGATTGGATTCTCTAAGACAGGGGTCCAACAACTCATCAAAAGTTGCACTCTTTTTATCAAAAGAATTTGTGTTTATATCAATGTCAGATGCTATTTCATCTTAATTGATTGCAACATCATATTCATTGCATTCTTGCTCTAGATTATCTTGTTTGTCATTTGTCAATCGCACCCAATTGCTCGGCCAATGCAAGATCTTGAACATTGGTCGAAAGTTCTTCACATGCAACAATCCGATTCACCTCGTTAGCTTCTATCATCTTCACAACCCACCCCCTAATCTTCCATGATGAAGGGGTATGGGCCCAAATCTACAAGGAATTGCGAGTAGCCCATACCTAGCAAAGCCCAAACCAAACTAACTTGCGGAGGCGTAGCCAAGCGGAAGCGTGAGGTAGGCCAATGGGCACCCGTGCAAGGAAAACCAAAGCATGACCATGCACGCCACAACCTCTCGGAGTGCCTTGTAAGCAAAGTTAGGTGAGCATGAGGAGGACAATAGGTACAAGGTACAACCTTGTACAAACCAATGATATTGAAAGGGACGTGTGGCAGAGATCATGGTGTACGTCCCACCAATCAAAGAACGTCATCAAGGCAAATCCCACGTCCATTTATGGACGAGGGGACCAAATAGTACAACTAACAATAACATGATACCAACCAGAGGTCTTCAACACACTTGAAGGTTGTCATAATACATGCGCGCCGCGCACGCAGGGAACAGAAGTACAATTCTCAGACGCCTAAGCCAATGAGACTGCACGAGGCCACCTCACCAACGGTCTCCACTAACGTCCATCAACAGAGAGAACAAAGGTACATTGACAAAGAGAATTAGCCAATCAGGGCGGGTCATGCCTGTCATCAACTGGCGCAAGACACGTGTATAAACCCTAGCCATTCGGCCACGTGGAACAACGGTATATTCTCTTTCTATGTTTTATATAAATATAGTCTCTTGTCTTCTACTGATCTAACTCGCAAGTTAGTAAATATTGTTACTGTTTCGATCATCCCTGAATTTATGCGGGGGTGGGTTTGTCAGACCTATAGCGTTATAATCTACACAGGCGGCTTGATCAAAGTTAATGAATGTACTGAGGCGGACTATGTACCATAACCAGTTCACAAGTGTATGAGTTTATAGTATGATGCGAAAATGTAATTACACAAGTTTTCAAACATATTTCACCCCAGAAACATTGAAAAAAAAAAGTGGAGATGTGTAAACTCAACTTGATTATGGTGGACTTGCAAGAATTCAATGGGAATTGACAATCTATGATATGGTTATTCAAGATTAGTATTCTCAAACTATTTGCGAGTTTCTAAAGTTTTAAGGTTTGCTATCGCATTTTGTATTATAAATAGTTTAATCCAAGGTTTTCATAACGGACCGGACGTCGAACCGGACCGCCGGCCGGTTCACCGGTTCGACCGGTCCAACGAACCGGCCCAAAAACAAAAAAAAGTAAAAAAATGCAAAAAACCGGTCCAACCTCCCAGTTTTCCGGTCCGGCCGGCCGGTTCACCGGTTCGATGCACCAGCGGTCCAACCATCCAACCCGGACCGGCCGGGGGTCCGGAGCCTGGTCCGGGTTTCAAAACCTTGGTTTAATCCGAAGCAGTGTTTGTGTGACTAACATCCTTCATTATTGTTAATCTTATGTTTAAATTTTTCATTTTTTTTGTTTAAATTTGCATATAAGTATATAACTTCTCACATAAAGATACAATTTTTGTTTTCCTACGATAATCTATATTACATTATAAAGAGGGAGAGATGGGTAAAAAGGTCCAAAATGTCAAAGTTAAGGTGTCAACTTAAAAGTCACAAGTATAATTCTCTAAACTTGACCACTTTTCTTCCTTTTATGCCCTTGTCAATGCATTAAGATGCTTGTACCATGTGATGCATTAAGATGCTTGTACCATGTGCTTTTAACAATTTTGACATTAATATTGTGCATTTAACATTGAAAGCAATTAATTACTCTTAATCAATTTCTTGAGAGTAAATTAATAGAGACGTTAATTGTGGTTCAACAGTAAGGAAGTTCAAGTGTTATATTTTGTGTATTATTTGTAGATTGATGTCCACCCATTGTGGTTATTATTTATGTATACAAATCTAAATATGTGAATGGTTGAAAAGTTACAATTTTAATTTGAGTCCTGTTATGTTTATGGCTTATAGAAGTTTGAACGTTCATAAAGCACATGGATCATACCAATTTTCGGTTAAGCTTGATAGACTTTCTACGGCTATTGTTCGTTAAATGAAATGAAATGTTAGAAATTAAGAATGGGTTGGTTTGTAATAGGGCTTACAATTAAATATGATATCACTCGTGACACCCGCCGCAACGCGCGGGCACGCCCACTAGTCTAAATAATTGAACAATATTACATCTTTGGAATACAAGATTTTAAAAAGAAAGAAAGAAAGAAAAAATGGTTATAAAAGAAAATGAACCCAACAAGTATCGAAAATCATACTTTAATTTGTATGTATGTATGTATATAAATGGAACTGGGAACAAGTCACCAAAAAAGAATCATTATGGATCCGAGGGAAACTCATAACCGTGACATGCAAATTGGAAACCAACAACTCAACAAAGTGATATGGGCTTTTATGCTTTCGTTTGTGAACAGAACCAATCATGTTAAAAAAATGTTTCAGTTTACCTTCTTCTCCAAAATACAAACCATAGTATCTGCACTCATTTTCGAACCCAAAATGTGCGTTTAATGTTTACAGTTAACAATCAACACGTTAGGCTTTTAATCTGTATAACAAGACGAGTAGAACGGTACGTATTAGAGTTACCTTGAACTTGGAGGAAACTCACAACGGCTGCCAAGACGAGCCAAGGACAGGCAGGGGTCGGTGAGTGTTGTGGGGAAAACGAAACAGAGTGAGAGCTAAGGTAAGGGGGAAGAAAAAAATTGGTTTTGCTTGGTGAGTTTCGGGTTTGTGGCCTTCGCCGAACAGGGGCCGGGCTTGACGTGTGTTGAATAGAGGAAAGGAGAGGTGTCGTTGAAGGCCCGGTTTTAAGCATGAACAGGGTGGACAACGGCCCAAGGCACAAACTCCCCGTGAGCCCGAAATTTTTAGGCTTAGAAACATAGTATTTTTTTTTCATTAAGTTTTATAAAGATATTGGAAATAACCCCACTCTTGGGCACCATTTTTGGGCTTAGAAAAATGCCCACGTGCTGTACTATATAATGCCCACGGGCTTATGTATTTATTCCATTTCTAATTATTTTATCATCATTTAGTTATGGTATGAAAGCATTAATAGTGAAGTACCCACACTAACTTTTTTTACGGTGAATTTCAACTTTAGCGGTATTTAATCGTACCCTTTTTTTAGGGAATTAACTGTCTCATTTTGACCAGACTATGTTATCTTAACCGGGCCTAAGCTGTTATCAGAGTTTGGCCTGACATACACCGGAAAAACCCCATAGAGGGATTGAAACCCAGGTCTCATGGATAAAGCCAGGATGCTTTGTATTTTATTTATGCAAATGTGAGAATTCACTACAACGATTCTTTCAACATTTTTATTCTTTTTTGACACGGGGTTTAGGCCTTGTGTAGTGGGCGCTATAGGGAGGGCCTTTATGATCATGGAGCCCCATAAAGCCCCCTACACCGCCCCCTTGGGTTTTATAGGGCTTTATTGGGGGGGGGGGTCTTTATGTGTATAACCGGCGCTATCCAATATTAAATCATTTTTATATTATTTGTTTAATCAATTTTCACATCCTCTTCTTCTACACCAAATCAAATAATAATATTTTAATTCTTATGAAGCCTCATAAAGTCTCTCACCCACTACACACATATTTTTCATAAAGCTTCATAGAGCCCTTTTAATATTTTATTAATATTTTAATCCCATAAAGCCTCATACTACACATACACTTAAGATGATGTACAATATGCCCGATCTAACTAGTGGATATACACTCTGTTCCAAAGTTTCATTAAAGGATGGAAGGGAAAGGATTGAGAAGGAAGTGGGGAAAAAATGTGTTTCAGAGTTTTTTGTAGGAAGGAAAGAGAGGGAATGGGAGGGATAATAAAGAGGTTTTTAAGGTGATTTTCAATCTTTCCAATTTGGAAGGAATTGGAGAGAAGGGAATGAGAGGGATATCCTTTCTTTCTCTTCCCTCCTTTAATGAAACTCTGAAATAGAGTGATAGTGACCAGAACATATAAAAAAAAACATATATTACTGTTAAGTATTAATAATATTATTTGGCATATGAAATTCATACTTGTGCGTTAAATCCATCTAAAGAAAACAAGTCGCCTCATCACGTGTCATAGGACGCAAACCAAAAAAGTCGCTCTATATTTACACTGTGTTGGTTAAACAATTCAGTTTTAATAATTTTTCTTCTGTTTCTAATAGATAAAACTTATCTGGTTAAAATAAAAGAGTAATCAATCAGAATCATCTTCTTCGCCATACAAAAAATCTCATTTGACACGCACTTTAAGCTTCTTTATTACTTTGTTCTCTTTTGAAAATTCCTCTAAAACATATTTGTTTGTTTTTCTCCACAATTTAATATGTTCACATGTAAGGCTGTTCAAATCGCTCGTCGCTTGTGGATCGCTTGTCGCTCGTTCGGATAATGCTCGAAAAATGCTCACTCGATTTTCCGCTCGGTTGTATATGAGCCGATCGGCTCGGTTCGGTTTGTAAATGAGCCAAGCACGAACAAAGGTACGCTCGGCTGGGTTCGGCTTGAATAAATTTTTATTTATTTAATAATAAATATACACACAATTTACAGATAATTTATGGCTTTATATATAAGATTCTATTGGATTTGACTCAGTATATGCAAACAAAATATAACCAGCCCAGTTAACTCAATAAAAAAAAAATTAACACTAGATTTAATAGTAAAACAATAAGTCATAAGGTGACAGTCTTGACTTCTTTATATTATTAATCGTCCATCGCTAATTACCTACGTCACAATGCAACAACTGTTCTCTGACGTATGTTCATCACCTCACCAGCCTCAATCTAAGCCTCATCATTGGACACTGGGATCTCAATATTAGTGTTATCATCGAACATTTCGACCTTAGTTGTCACCCGACAATGAAAACATCGAAGGAAACATCCCAATTTTATGATCGTCCGTATTTTCTCCGCTCGCTCGGAAAATTTGAGCTCAAAGAATGCTCGTTCGGTTTTCGGCTCGATTGTAAATGAGCCGCTCCACTCGGTTCGGTTTGTAAACGAGCCAAGCACGAGCAAAGCTCCGCTTGGATCGGCTCGGCTCGTGAACAGCCCTATTCACATGACATCAAAACGACCAGAAAATTGTTTGTTGCTGAAATTTGCTCACATGAATCACAAATTCTCCCAATAGTAGATACTTATTCTTACGCCAAAGAGTTGTCACGGGATAACCCCATTCATGTGGCGAACGTGACAGTGTTCTGTTTTGCAACAATTAGGAGATAGGTTCGAGTTCGTGGAAGGTAACAGATGTTCAGATTCTACCCAAAGATTCATATTCCCGGTACACATTTCCTCATTGACACCATCCGGGGGACGGAACAATATCTAAATACATTCACGCGGGATCACCCTAATTAACCCTCCTTTGTTTTAATTACTCCCTCAATTCTCTCTACTCTTATTCCTTGTTGTCAGTCTCTAAATTGTGTGAAACCATGACTGACAATAAATACTAGCTTTGTTGCCCTTAACAATCACCAAATAACCACGATTTTTTTTATGTTTTCACTCTTCTTTTACGGCTCAAGGGGGTGATCGCAAAATTGTACGGGTAGCGCTCGGGATTTCACACGCCTTTACAACCCCCCCCCCCCCCCCCCCCCTTTTCCTCTTTGGATAGGCAATTGGTCCAACCCGGGTCATAAACGTTTTTTTTTTTTTTTTTGCACACCATTGATTAACAATGTTGCGTCCAACCATTTACACCAATACATATAGAGTTGTCCAATAACATTTGTTCATCTAAAATTCTAATTTAGCTATAACTGCATGTTCAAACAAATTTTTTGACACACGAACAAACTGTGTAATTATAGTCTATAGATATAATGTACATTCATAATTTTTAGCATACATACTCCTATCTTGAAATAGATATATGCCATATATTTGGTACCTTTCCCACATAAAAATCACTCTAAAAGAAGCTAAGAAAATATTTTGTTAATGTCCTCAAAACTTTAAAAAATCTTAAAAAACTCATTGAAGAAATGCATTAAATACAACTGCAAATATTATGCATCACATTTATATGAATGCCGGTTGTTTTCTTCGATATTAAATGCCTGTGTATATAGCATTCATGTGTACGAATGATTTTAGCTGAATATTCTTAATTTCTCAATCCTGTGTCATGTAACAATGATACAATATATTTACTTTAACAGTGGGAAAAACTATAAAAATGGGAGAACTAACACGTGTTTATGTCTTTTGGTTCTGATGCTTTGGAATCTCTTGCCTTAGAGGTAGTACATTTCTTGGATCAAGTGCAGAAGCTAGTGCATAGTAATTCACAAAGCTTCAAGAACCAAGAGTTTGTTTTTAGCCAAATAAGGTTTGTATTTCAGAAGAATGTAGTGGCGCACCTTACTGCCCATTTACCTGTCATTCTCATGTAATAGGTTTTGTTTGTTCAATGAAATACATAAAGCACTTTCAAAAAAAAATTAATAAAAAAAATCTGGTTAAAATAGTACATTATTTCCTTCAATTTAAGAAAACTTTTCAAAATGGAGCGTATTTAGAGCTAAAAATGTTAGCTTTTAAAGTAATTAGGGGTATTGGATTTAAATAATTCAAAGTTTGAGCCATTGGCCAATAATAATTCAAATTTTAACGTTAGACCAGGATAATCCCAAGTGGACATGTAGGTATCAAAAATAAACCTCCGTTAAGTTTTCACTAACCCAGTTAGTGTGATACTGACGTGGCATGATGACTAAGTAGATGAGTCATTAAACTAATGATGACATGGCATCATCATCTTCTTCATCTATCAACCTACTACAACCCATCATCATCATCTATCAACCTGCAACACCACCACAACCACCATTTCCACTGCCACCCTCCCTCTCCTCACCATCTCCTTTCTCCTCCATCACAAATATAATAATAATAATAATAATAATAATAATAATAATAATAATAATAATAATAATAATAATAATACGGAGTAATAATAATAATAACTAGGTATTAGTTGCCCGCGCTTCGCCGCGGGTGCGGCTGTTGTGCGAAACGCGGCGGCAGCTCCTGTTGCGTTGAGTGTTTGGCAAACGTTAAGATCGCACGTCGTTGTGGGAGCTCCTGTTGCGTGGAGGGTTTCGTGAGCATAAAAGATAATATTAAGTGACTATTATTCTTGCGTTGGCTTCAAAAAAATATTCGCGGCTAAAAGCTAAAAGTGTGGTGGTCAAAGTTTGAAATCCTAAAAGCTAAAATTTTGGCCAAAGTGCAACGCAAGTTTTAAAAGTTGAGTGGTCACAGTTTGAAATCTTAAAAGCTAAAAGTTTGGTGGTCAAAGTTTGAAATCCAAAAAGCTAAAAGTTTGGTGGTCAAATTAGAAGAAAATAAAGTTAAGCTAAAAGTTAGTGGCCAAAGTTTTAAATCCTAAAAACTAAAAGTTTGTTGGTCAAATTAGAAGAAAATAAAGTTAACCTAAAAGTTAGTGGCAGAAATAAAGTTAACGTAAAAGTTAGTGGTCAATATATATATATATTAAAACAAAGACCCTATTGAAGTGTCAATATATAGATAATTGTTGGTCTAAGTTTGGTGGTCAAATTAGAAGAAAATAAAGTTAACCTAAAAGTTAGTGGCAGAAAATAAAGTTAACGTAACAGTTAGTGGCCAATATATATATTAATAGAAAGACACTATTGAAGTGTCTTTCTATTAATATATATAGATAATAGATAATAGATAATAATAATAATAATTTAGTGAGAGAAACTCCTCCACCTATACGTATAGAGAGAGAAAGCGACATACAGATTCAGGAAAAAAAACATGTAAATGGTAAAGATTCAGCTACACACAAATCTGGATTTCAATGGAAAACCAATCCACAATTAGGGTTTCACGTCCCCTTCTTCAACTCCTTTTAATTCTCACTCTTTTTATCACCAAATCAACATCCATTCCATACTCCAAACATTGTAACGACGTCGTTCAACAACTCCCATCAACACAAACCCAATTTTTATCAAGTAATTTCCTCCGTGTACAGTTTAGGGTTTCAAAATCCCCAATTCAATTTCAACTCTATTTCTTCACAAGTCGCAACCTAATTGGTCCGGATATTATTGAGTATTTTTTAGGTGATGTTCATAGGGATATCGGAGCTGAGTTTCGGCTTTTCGGGTATTGGAATTCAACTAACTTTAGGGAAGCTGTGTATGGTGGGTTCAGGCTCTGTTACCTCTTTACACTCTGTGAATGTTGTGTTTAAGTTTAATATCCCAATTCTTCTGTTCTTGATACTAGTTTGGTTAATGGTAGTTTAGAGAGTGTAAATCCGTATCGATTTTGGGTGTTTCGTGTATGGGGTATGGTTTTAGTTATATTGATAAAGAGGTTGAAAGTGGTGGTTTTAGTGTTTATGATGAAGGTATGGAAAATGTGTCACTTGGTTTGTCTGGTGCGCGGACGGTTAATGGGGGTGGGATATGTTTGATTATAACGTGGGGGTTAAGGTTTGAGTTAGATTATGAGAACTATGATTGTAAGAATGTGCCTTGTAGTTTTGGAACTGTGGGAGATGAGGTTTTGCCACGGTTTATGTCGATTAAGGTTGTTATATTTGTAATGGAGGAGAGAGAAGATGGCGAGGAGAGGGAGGGTGGCGGTGGAGATGGTGGTGGTGGTGGTTGTTAGATGATGATGATGATGGGTTGCAGTAGGTTGATAGATGAAGAAGATGATGATGCCATGTCATCATCAGTTTAATGCACTAACTGTGTTAGTGAAAACTTAACAGAGGTTCATTTTTTACACCAAAAGGTTCACTTGGGATTATTTTGGTCCAACATGTTCACATGTCTACTTAAAAAACTGCTTAAAAATGTGTGTGTGCGCGTGTGTGTAAATGAAAAATACATATAAAATCCGAATCCAATTAATCACGACTAATCCCTACTAATTCTGACTAATCGCTAGTCGATACCTCACCAATCAACTAGCTTTCTTACAACACTGATTACAATACAACTAAAGGATGCATAACCAAGGAGTGATTACTAATAAGTCCATACTAGTTTATCTCCTATGAGCTTTCTGAGATGGACAAATTTAATATGAAGTGATAAAATCTAATAGAAGCAGTATAACAAACTTTAACATTGTCTATATGAAGCAAAAACAATGAACAAAAACACTATAACAATATAACGAATCTAAATTGAACTCATACACTTCCTAATTCAATTTACAAAATAAAAAAAAAGCCACATACTCATTCCCAGAAGTTTCAATCTTTAGCATTAGTAAGACCTAACATACTAATAATATACAAAATATAATATATTAATTACTGAACAAGTTTCTGCTATCGCCACCGTATTTGCTTCTGAGTTTGACCGGGTTATAACTTGTTTGACTGTGTCAACCAAGCCACCGAGTTGACCCGGGTATTAGACCCATCATCATCATCCAATCTCCTCAATACCTCATAATAATAAAAAAATACAAAAGAATGTTAATTAATCGGTATGAGATTGTATAATTGGAACCAAGTAAAGGTTATTTCTCACCTTGATATCTAAACGGTTCCTAGCCTATCCGACACGTGAATGTCTCAGTCAAGTTTGGGAATTAGTCTGAATCCTCACCGGAATACTAACCTGGTTCCTGTAATAACATATACAAGCCTTTATTTCAATAACATATACATAGACGAATCTCTACAGAAAGTTTAATATAATCGAAATAAGAGTTTACCAGGCTTCTGTCAGAACTTGACCAGAGATATGTTGAAGATGAACGAAAGCTCTACTAATATTTATTAGCCTAAACCCAACACTATTTCTATTGGAACTCGATACCACCTTCTCGACAATCATCACCCGACATCATCATCAACGTTGAATCCAAATTAGACCTTTGGTCCTGACGCCATCACCAACACCGTCGCAATTACCATCACTGCTCCTCTTTCTTTGTTCTCTTTCTATTAAACTTCCAATACATGTGTATATTTGGATTTAGTTTCAAAAATCAAGAAGAAATGGATTTGGGGTTTTCGGTTGCGGGTGTTAATAGGGGAGATGAAGGGGTTTGCAGGTGGTTGGTTGTAAAAGGAGAGGGTCGCGCTGCTGGGAGTGACCGTCACCAGTTACCGGATGTGGTGGTGATCCTCCAGCCAGGGAAAACAGTCCCGGTTGTTTGCTCAAGTCCGCAAACACAGACAGTGCTATACCATGATAGTTCCACCAGCCAGGGAAAACCAACCTCCACCATTCTGAATGCACGACCGTAAAAATCAGTAAAACCTGAATGAGATCATATTCGAACCTGAGCAGGGGCGGACCTAGCATAAAGACACAATGATATAACACATATTCTAAAAAACTACAAGCTAAAACCCCAAAAAACGAAGACCTAAAAACTAACGTTGTAGGGTTCAATAAAAGGGTTCCAATGCCGCTTGAATGAGTTCAATCGGAGTCCGTTTGATACCCTTCCTACGACTTCCTATTTTTCTTTCGAAGTCCGTTTGATAAAAGGGTTCTAATGCCGCTTGAAAGAGTTTACCAAGCTTCTGTGTATTTGATCATAACTCTTATTTTGAATACAGTGTTTTTTCATTAGCAATAATCATTTACTTCAATATTTCAATACGGGTTACTATCTTAATACGCCAATTTTTAAATAAGCAGATGATACGCATTTAGGTATAACAAATAGTTAATTACATAGACACACTTATATAATGTTATAGGAAAAACTTATATGACATTAAAGGAATCAAAACGAGTAGTCTGATTCAATTTCACCTAACCCGAAACAATAATTTTATTATTTTGCTCAAGTCCATCCAAACACGTGTTGATATCATTTCAGTTATACTACCACTTTATATTTATTTTTATTTTTGTTTCTCTTTTAGTTGCTAACGATACTGTATTCAGATTCTCTCTTCTGATTGCTATACCAAGTTTTTGTACCGTACAAACTGAAAGATACCAACCAAATTCTCCATCCGCATGGCTGCGGAGCAACGAAATAAACCCTAATTTTTTTTTTAAGGACCGACTAAGCACAATGCCCTGACTACCCAGGGTAACCCATGGCCAAAGGCACCCATACACCCGCAAACACAGACAATGCTAGCCCACGATAGTTCCACCAACCAGGGAAAACCCAATCTCTGCCCTTCCGAAGACAGTAAGACACGACCATAAAAAATCAGTAAAACCTGAATAAGATCAGATTTGAACCTGAGTAGGGGCGGACCTAGCATAAAGCTAGGGGTCGCGTCCGCAACCCCTCAAATTGTCGCGCGTAGTGGAACTGTTTTTACGTTTTTTGTAAAACGAAGCTTATCAGGTAAGCCCAAACCAGGCCCACCCCAATCTATTACCAAACCCAACCAAATTTTCAAAACCTCCAACTCAAACCAAACCCCCTTGACCCAAACAAGTAAGCCCAAACCAGGCCCACCCCAATCCCTTAACGCCTAAAAAAATGTTATAAATTATAATTTGTGTCTATAATTGATTATTTTATTTTTTATGTTATAAATTATAATTGGAAAATTGGATTGTAATAATCCCACCTTTGTGTTGTTGGCCAATAATAATCCCACCTAAATTTATTCTTCCCACCAGTCCCACCTTTTAATTTATTTTTTCTCATTGCAACCGCCGTTAAATCACACTAACGTCGTTAGTTGAAACTCACAATTCTAAGAGATTGTTCCCTGGATCTAAAAGAGGGAATCGAGACGATGATATTGGCATGTTCAATTGCAGAAACGAGCATGCTTTGAATGTTCAACTACAACTACAAGCTCATATATTGATTTGAATGTTCTTTCTTCGTATTCCGCTGATAAACCACCCATTGCTAGCAATCACTTTAATCAAATAGATGACATAAGAAAATCATATCTTGTGAGAAAAAGGCTTTTCAACCACATAGTCATATATTTAAGTGGACACAATGTGTGAGCTTGCTCGTGTAATGGTGGAACCGGAAAACATACAACTTTTCTTTTGTTTTATCGGGTATTGAAGTTAGCGTTTGTTTTACTAGTTGGAACCGCAATCGTTGAGAAACGTTTTTTTTTTTCTAAAATGAAGCTTATCAAGACGGATTTACGTAATCGAATTGGTAGGAATTATTTGAACAATGCTCTAGTTTGTGCGGGTATTGAAGTTAGTGTTTTTTTCTAAAACGAAGCTTTATCTATTACCGTGATTTTATTTTTATTTCGTTTACATTATATGAAACTACGATGAAAAGCTTTTTTTTGAACGTTACTTCCCAATTTTTTTTTAGAATCCACTACCGAACATGACATAGGGGTGTTCATCGGGTTTGGTTTTCGGTTATCGGGTTATTCGGGTCGGGTTATTCGGGTTTTCAGTTGTGAAAATATTACCCGATAACCGATCCAATCTAGTTAAATGGTTATCGGTTATGGAGTTAATCGGGTTCGGGTTATTCGGGTCGAGTTAAATGGTTAACGATTTAATGATTCGGGTGTTTGAGTTACATATTACCAACCATTTGGGTGTTTGAGTTACATATTACCAACCATTTGGGTTGTGTATTTCTATCCATTCGGGCTACAATATGTGTAAAATAAAACCACAACATATGCTACAATATTTAGTTGCAAATTTGGCTACAAAAACACTACTCCAATATACATAAAAATATGGAAATTGGATCATTTATTTGTTTTTGAATTATTCGGGTTATTTGGGTCAACCCGAATTATACAAAACTAATCCGAAGACCAACCCTAAAGACTCTAGTCGGGTTCGGGTATGCACTTAATCGGGTTCGGGTTAATCGGGTAAGGTAGTTTCTCGGGTCGGGTCACTTCAGGTTCAGTTTGGTTATTGGTTATCGGTTAAAAAGAACACCCCTAACATGACACATTTCTTTAAGGGATCCCTTTCTTTAATACTCCCTTTCCATGCCACTTCAACACGAGGTAGAGGCGAATTAAACCCTAGTTATCCAGCACAAAAATTACGTGTGAAGTGAAAAACAGTAATAGTAATAAGATAAAAAAGAGTGGGGGCGAGTGGAAAGAGTACTGAAAAGGCGGCGCGTGAGTGATTAGTAGCAGAGTCCAGAGAGATGGCCCACCCACCCATGTGCCTTCCTGTTTCCACCAGCTCCTGCCGCTCAATCATTAGACCCCTCTCTCTCTCTCTCTGTTTTCCATCCATCTTCCCCTTCACCCTTTCATCTCATCTCCCACCCTAAAACCCTTATCTCCTCCTCCTCACACCATGTCATCACCTGAAACCACCACCACCACTAACGCCGTCACCAATACCTCCATCATTGACCCCCACAGACAACAAAACCAAACCCAACCCCCACCTAACGCCCTTGTTAAAAAACCTCCTGCTAAAGACCGTCATAGCAAGGTCGACGGACGTGGCCGTCGTATCCGTATGCCTATTATCTGTGCCGCTAGGGTTTTCCAGCTCACTCGTGAGCTAGGTCACAAGTCTGATGGTCAAACCATCGAGTGGCTCCTTCGTCAAGCCGAGCCCTCTATTATTGCTGCCACTGGTACTGGAACCACTCCCGCTAGCTTCTCCACCGTCTCCGTTGTTCGTAATTCCAATTCGTCTCTCTCTGTATCTCTTGATCAAAAATCACCGTCACACCACCACCAGCACTTGCTTTCACCGGCTCCGTTTATTCTAGGAAAGCGTCTCCGTCCAGAAGACGACGGTCTCGACGGAGGAAAAGACGATAATAATCACAACAATCATAACATGTCTGTCAACGGTGGTGGTGGAGGGTTTTGGGCGTTGCCAGGGAGGCCGGATTTCGGACAGGTATGGAGCTTTGCGGCGGCGCCGGAGACAGTGGTGGCTCCGGCGAATGTGATGGCGGCACAGCAGAGGTTTATGCAGCATCAGCAACAGCCAATGGGAGAGGCGTCTGCGGCTAGGGTTGGGAATTATCTACCGATAACTCATGGACATTTGAATTTGCTTGCGTCACTTTCCGGTGCACCACCACAGTCTTCAAACAAAGATGACGATAACCACTGAATTGCAGAACCGTTAACCGGTATTATTGCTTGCTGTTGATATATATATTTATATATATATTATTATATAAATATGCATGTTTTGTTTGTGTGGAAGATTTGTGAGGACTAGAGTTTAGGTGTTTTTAAGTTTTAGCCGCGTGATTTTAAGGTTTCTGGAATTTGTTAAAATCAAGCATGTCTTATTATTATTGTTATTAGGTTTTTAGGGTTAATTTTTATCCATTTTTTTCTAGTCTTATAATGTCCAAATGTGGGTCGTATTGGAGGAATCTGCAGGCAACAATATTGAGAACAAGTGAAGTTATAATGGTTTTGTTTGCTCTGTTTTCGTTCCAATACGGTCTGAAACTAGTGCAGTTGGTGGGGTTGCTATAAATTTGTGATCCCACCTCTTATTGTGTTTAGATTAATTTGTGTGTGTGGAAAATAATGTAAACCTTCGTCGGTGATGGTTGTCGTCGTTATGTAAGTCAGTAAGTGAGATTTTTTTTTTCATGGTATGAATAATAACCATATGTTTCGCTTGCATTGTGTAGTGGTTTTCTGTCGTGTGATATTGAGTAAATATGATATGAGTTTATCTTTTTGTTGAGATATGTTTGATGAACAATGACGAATCCAGAACTATTTTCGGCGCTCCTTTCGTAGATTTTTACTGATTTTTACTAATTCTTCATTTTTTTTTCACTAACATTTTTAATTTTTTCCAAGTCGAGGGGTTCGTAGGTGCCTGGGAACCCCCTAGATCCGCCACTGTTGATGAAATTAAACGTTAGTTACCGTAACGTAATAAATCGAAAACGTATCGGGCGAATCCTAATAAAATACACTATACATGTGAAACACGTGTTTAATTTTTTTCGCTTGTCTCATTATTAAAAGTTGTATCGATTAATTATTGATAAAAAGTGTTGTTAACAATACCTTAATTATAATATATTTTTTATATGCAATTGTCTTAAGTTGATTAGGATTGTTTCAGGATAAAATTAAAAAGACCAAGCACTTTTATCATATAGAACCTCTAGAAACTCGTTAACGAATCCTAATAAATTGATAGGAATTCCAAACAATAAAACCAAATTCCGAATAATAGAATTGATTCAAACGTACACCGATTTAGGAGATGTTTAGGAGTGGATAATTATAAATAATTAAATGTGTTTGTGATTTAATTGTTAGGTAAAATTATCAAGTCCTAGTTAATTGATTAGATGATTATCTAGTATCTTAAACGATTTAGGTTTGGATGTCTTTAAGATAATTACGGAGAGGATCCATTCCTAGTTGTAGTCTAATCACTAATGCGTTAAGTTAGTTTTATGTACTATGTTTATTGGTAGATTTGTAATCAAATTTTTATGTAGTTTTCTTGATCTAATAATATCACGGGAGTTAGCCATAATTTAATGTTCCTGAGTATCGAATGGGAATTGATAAATGATACCATTTTTAGTGGCAAAATGAGATTAAATGAAAGATTTTTTTTATAGAAAGTTCTTCGTCTCCTTTTCTTCAACTCATCTTCAACTCACAAATTCCAATCGTCTCCTTTTCTTTACATATTCACATCAGGCACATGCCCTCCATGGATATGCTAAGGGGCTGTTTGACGACTTCTGAATGGATAAGTGCTGACTTAGTAAGAGGTCTGAATGGTTAAGATGTTCTGAATGGTTAAGTGCTGAACTATAAATGATGTTTGGTTGGACATCTGAATGGTTAAAATTTGTTGTCCCACATTGGTGCTGTTTTTTTTTGTTCGTGACTGGCTGGAGATCAGCTGGATAACGCAACGGTTTTTGGTTCGTGACTGTCTGGAGATCAGCTCAATAACGCAGCAGCTTTGATTCAGTCAGAGTTCTCTCCAAATCTGACCCAATAAGAGGCCTAGTAAGACATTTTTCCCATTCAGACGCACCCAGCTAAACAACCTCTAGTCTGACCGAGTCAGACATGCACCCCAATCAGACCTAGTCAGACACAAACAAACAGCCCTAAGATTGTTCCATATTGGAATTCAAAGTTTATTCAAATTTAAATTTGTGATTTTCTTTTCGGATTCAAATGTGTTTCTTTTCAAAATCGAACTGTATACATGACTTTTTATTTTTTATGTATACAACTATAATTATATGGACTTTTTACTTTAAATACATAGTTTTTATTCATTAATTCAAATTGAGTTAACTCGATCTCTAACTGAATTCAATCAAATGTTAGATTTAGTGTGAATTCAGAACAGTTTTTCGTATATAATACGAATTCAACTATAAATTTTGAAATTCGAAGGAATCAGTTCGAGTAACTTGAGTAACTCAAGTAACCTGACTTTAAGATTGTAACAAATAAATATTATATCACTTTTTTATAATATATAACTGGATGAGCATTAAAATGTTAACTGCTTTAAATCAATAACTCTGAAAAATCATGTAATCACTTATGTGTTTTGAAAAAGTACTGGTAAAGCTGTTTATAGATTATTGCGTTTTGGTAACTTAAAAAACTGATTATTTGTGTTTTGAAAAAGCAACCCCAAACACTAAAAACTAATTATCTGTGTTTTCAAAACGCAATAATCTAAAAATCAGAATCAAAACACAATCCCAAACACCCTATACACTAATTACATTAACTATAACCTACCCAACACGCAAATACGTATACACTTGAATCCGCATATTTAGCTAGTCACAATGATCAAAAACTGATTAATTAAACTTGTAAAACTAGATATTAAAAGTCAAAACAAACCCAACGGGGTAACATAAACCAACGTGGCGTTTTTCGCTTACGTGGTGGATTATCATTGGTAAGCTCACCCATGACCACGTAAGTCAACCTCACACGTCACCCTAAAACCAGACTCGTCCTCATTGTTCTGGACTTCTAAGTTCTAATTCTACCCTATATTAATACCAACGCTAAAACAGTTATTAAACCTTCTTCAAACGTCTCCACATAACCCACATAATAGTCTAATTCACCATTCACACATTCAGATACAAATATAATAAGTTTATAAAAATTTATACAATCACAGATCCATTCAATTCATCATTCACCAATGTCCACATTCCTTTACAAATTAGGTCTAACAGTGTTCCTACTGTTATTAATTTCATCTCCTTCACAATCAGCTGTTTCAAGCATCGATCTAGGTTCTGAATGGATAAAGGTAGCAGTAGTTAACCTAAAACCAGGCCAAGCTCCAATCTCCATCGCCATTAACGAGATGTCCAAACGTAAATCCCCAGCCTTAGTAGCGTTTCACGCCAACGATCGTTTGATCGGAGAAGAAGCAGCTGGACTCGTTGCACGTTATCCTAATAAGGTATATTCACAAACACGTGACTTAATTGGAAAACCGTTTGGTTATGTTAAGAAGTTTCTAGACTCGTTGTATTTACCGTTTGATATAGTGGAGGATGTTAGAGGTGGTGTAGGGGTTAGAATAGATGACGGTGTGACGGTTTATTCGGTTGAGGAGTTGACTGGTATGGTGTTAGGGTATGGGATGAAGTTAGCTGAGTTTCATAGTAAGGTTGTGGTGAAGGATGCGGTGGTTACGGTGCCTCCGTATTTCGGACAGGTGGAGAGGAAGGGGTTGATGCAGGCGGCTGAATTGGCTGGGGTGAATGTGCTTGCGCTTGTTAATGAGCATTCCGGTGCGGCGTTGCAGTATGGGATTGATAAGGATTTTTCTAATGGGTCTAGATATGTTGTTTTTTATGATATGGGTGCTAGTAGTACTTATGCGGCGCTTGTTTACTTCTCGGCGTATAATGCCAAGGAGTTTGGGAAGACGGTTTCTGTTAATCAGTTTCAGGTATGGACGTTCGCTGCTGTTGTGATATTATGTTATGCTTTGTGTTGCTTTCTTTGTAAATATATAAATAAAAGATAACCATGAACAGATCACAAGAACTAGTGGAAGTGTTCGATTAACACGGTTAATGTGATTATTGTGCTTTATTTTGCTAGATATTATGTGTTGGCTTCTTATATAGTCACTAGTCAGGACTCAGTTCTATGAGGTACTGTTTTTGATGTCGTTATTCTGATAATAGGCTTCTGAGCTCACATACTAAGCTACATTGGGATTCTACATTAGTTTATGGATTGTTGATTTTTGATTCTTATGTGTATGATTGGCTAAACTTGAATCTTATATAAGTGGTGTTTAAACGCTTATTATGTTTTGAAGATGATTTAATCTCTTTAGTACCTATCTTAAGTTCATACCTGCCAGAAGTAATTTTAGAATGTTTTTTGAGGAGGGTCAGAGTCTTATTAAATTGAAAAAGGTAAAGCATGTTGAGATGGTATGCTGTATGCATTAGCCAAACATGTCAGAATTGAGACCAATTAATTGAACCAACACCTACAGGCTACAACCAAGTGAATGCTCTACAGAGACTCCTGAGAGTCTGAGACTGAAAAAGTGAAAATACCAAACTACTACCAGTAAGATGAGACTCGGTCAGCTCAATTACTCACTTGATAATATCAAACTATACTGATGAGTGATGATCAACCACCGTTTCACCCCTACAGTCATCAAAAATATGAAAGAGAACTGTTAAAGTAAAACTAAAACCCCAGCTGCCACACTAAACCATTGACATCCCTGCATAAACTAACTACCATGGATACTGTGTTTATTGAATTAACCAGGTCACCACATGGTGTTTTTTGTGGATTGTGAATTGGATGCGTAATCTTTTTCTTGTTAATAGTTACCTGTTTCATGCTATGCTTTGTGAAAAATCATTACTTTTGTTGCATCATTACTATCATGATATTGCTTGATAGATTATGTGTGATGCAGGTCAAAGATGTTAGATGGGACCCAGAGCTTGGTGGTCAACATATGGAATTACGGTTAGTAGAATACTTTGCAGACGAGTTTAACAAACAGGTTGGGAATGGGGTTGATGTCAGGCAGTCTCCCAAGGCAATGGCCAAATTGAAGAAGCAGGTTAAGCGTACAAAAGAAATTCTTAGTGCAAATACTGCAGCACCAATTTCAGTTGAATCACTTCTTGATGACCGTGATTTTAGGTACGCGCCACAAGTTTTTTTCTTGTTTCCTTAGATTACATGTTCATGTTCTTCTTGGGCAACCTGTGATGGTAGTTTACTATTCCAAATTTATGAGTGTTTTGAATAACTCAAAGGTTTGATTTCATTACACCGGAATTTTATCTTGCTTTCTCCTTTTTGTTATTGTATGCAAGTAAAAATTTCCTTTTTCTGGTTGTATGCTTTCACCTTTTCGACGTGGGACCATTTTTTTTTCATGTGTCATTGTACCATGCAGTTCTTTATAAAGCTCTAATTGATTCGATGTACGTTATAGCTTTTTCATGTATCATTTTTTTTATTGTTTTGCCAGGAGCACAATAACTCGTCAGAAATTTGAAGAGATGTGTGAGGATCTGTGGGAAAGATCTGTTATCCCTGTGAAAGAGTTGCTTAAGCACTCGGGTTTGAAGGCTGATGAGATATATGCCTTGGAGCTGATTGGAGGTGGCACTAGAGTACCAAAGTTGCAGGTAATTTTGCTATTTCTATTTGATTTTATAATACACATGAATCATGATAGAATCAATACTGTAGATCTTTCTGTTATGTTGTCACAATTCCTTCTGTTCGAGTTATACTCTTTGCAAAACACTTCATGAAGTATCCTCATCTGTTTAGGAACTGATAAGTGTTCTTGATCTAGTTGAAGCAGTTTCGCGCAATCTGATTATATATATATCCATTTTCACAGGCTAAGCTCCAAGAATTCTTTGGGAGGAGTGGTGTTGACAGACATCTAGATGCTGATGAGGCTACAGTTCTAGGTGCTTCATTACATGCTGCAAATCTGAGTGATGGAATTAAATTGAACCGTAAGCTTGGTATGATTGATGGTTCTATGTATGGATTGATGATGGATCTAGATGGTCCTGAACTCGTAAAAGATGATACCACCACACAGTTACTTGTGCCACGGTTGAAGAAGTTACCCATCAAGGTAAATTTTGTCAGTAATTCTGGCAATTTCAATCCATTCCCTTATGAAGGGTTGATTTGGATTGTGTTCTATCTGATATGTGTCCTTGCAAAAGAAAAAAGTAGCTAAAAATGTAGTTGGTCAAACCGTTTGAAGTCGCCCATAGTCAACTGTTAATGCATGGAACTTCCTAATCATTTCTTTCAAAGATTTTAATTAAAAACGAAAACAATATTGCTTCTCAAGTCTTAGGCAACCAATTCTTTATTTTTATTTATATATTTTTTTGTAAAAAAGTGTGCCTGTTTTAACCATTCAACTTAAATAAATCAACCAAAGCCATCTAAACCAGTACCAAACGTGCCCATCTATGGATGCCGGAAAAGCTGGCAGGTACTAAGCGTTACTGATGATAATTATATCTTTAACTGTGTCACAGATGTTCCGGTCGATCACTCACAACAAGGATTTTGATGTTTCACTTTTATATGAGAACGAAGATCTCTTGCCACCTGGCGTTACTTCACGTACATTTGCAAAGTATTCAGTATCTGGTCTTGCTGATGCTAGTGAAAAGTAAGTACTGAAACTTAATCATCCTGATCAGTTTTGAAATCATATTAGTAAATAACCTTTTAAATAATTGTTCCCTAATTATTGTTTAACTCTTTAGGTACATGTCACGCAACCTTTCATCCCCTGTGAAAGCGAATCTTCATTTCTCTCTTAGTAGAAGTGGCATACTTTCTTTGGATCGAGCAGATGCTGTCATTGAAATTTCTGAATGGGTAGAAGTCCCAAAAAAGAATCAGACTCTTGAGAATGCTAATGTTTCTGCCCCCCTTAATCTAACAGTAGAAGCCGAATCGGCCAACTCAGCAGAAGCAAGTGATGCTCTCAATCCAGATGATTCGACTGTCAGCTCAGCAAACTCCACAGCTAATGGCCAAAATACTGTAGATCTTGGTACAGAAAAGAAACTAAAGAAACGGACATTCAGAATCCCTCTAAAGGTTTGATTTTTGGGAACTTACTAGATCCAACTCTATTGAGAAGCAATCTCATTGATTTCGACCTTGGGTATTTTGTCAACTGCTGTAGATCTCTGAAAAGAGTGTGGGGCCAGTAGCACCTCTCTCCGAAGACGCTCTTTATGAAGTTAAGCTTAGATTGGATGCACTAGATGCAAAGGATGCAGAAAGGAGGAGGACTGCAGAGCTGAAGAATGACCTGGAAGGTTACATATATGCTACCAAAGAAAAGGTTTGACTTCTTGTTTTCCATCATATATGTGTCGCAGCGTGTGTTACTTTTGTTTCTCATGCTGATTTTTTTTGTTTAAATGTGGCAGCTTGACTCTTTAGAAGAATTGCAAAAAGTTTCTTCTAGTGAACAGCGACAACTGTTCATTGAAAAGCTTGACGAGGTTATCTCACTCTCTTACTCTCTTTTGTAAGCACAGACATGTGTGTATGTAGGTGTATAAGTATATGTATTTTATTTATATAATCCACCTGATGAGCTTTTCAGTTGTTTATGTGTTTGGCAAGTTCTGGTTGCTTACGAAATTAATAGTAAAATGACAAACAATAATATACCTGTGAAAAATGGGAACACGTCTTAAGAAGTTAAGAGATGGGAGTAAAAGTCTCACATTAGGTTATGGTGAGGCCGTATTTAAGATTTAAGTGCAATGCTGGATTGCTGGTTCATAATCATTTGTACCTCCTTGTAACAGTAGGATATGATAACTTTTGTTGCTGGCATAATTAGTGTTTATTGATTACCTGCAATTAATGTATATTCTTTCAGGTGCAAGACTGGTTGTACACTGATGGTGAAGATGCTTCAGCTACTCAATTTCAAGAGCGCTTGGATCAACTGAAAGCTATTGGCGACCCTATTTTTTTCAGGTGTGCGAAGGTCATAGGTTATGTTTTTAGATGGGCTGTCAAATTTACAATACTTATTCTTCTCAACCATTTATAGATACAAGGAGCTTACAGCAAGGCCAGAAGCATCACAAAGCGCTAAACGGTATTTCAGTGAGCTGCAAGAGGTAAGCTAGATCCAGTTACATAATTTCAAGTTTTAAGTTCCTATCTATGAATTTGTGGGAGCAAAGCATATGAGCTGCCACTTTTAATATTTCTTCATGTTTACAGATTGTAAGCGGATGGGAAACTAAAAAACCATGGATTTCAAAAGAGAAAATTGATCAGGTGAGTTTCTTTTACATCTCTAACATTGTTATCATGGTTTTTGCCTAGTCATTCTAAAAAGAATCATAGTTAACTTTATGTTCCATGTTCATTATCAGGTTTTGCGTGAGGCAGAAAATTTCAAAAAGTGGTTAAATGATAAGGAAGACGAGCAACAGAAGTAAGTTCAACCTGTTATTTATTTTTCAAGATGATATATACAATATACCAAGTACTAGAAGCATCATCTTTTTTCCTTTTTGAACCTTTAAAAAAAGTTTATTTGATACGAATTTTGTGCCGAACCTTTTCAGAAACAAGTAAAAAATTGCGATTTTCTATTATAAGTAGCTTTATCTCATAAACGTACTATATCCAGTGTGCATTAAAAGAACTGTGTGCCTATTATTAGAGTTAACAAAATCACAGTGTTATTAGTGCTTTAAACACCCCTAATCGTTTGAAATTAAACTCTATCAACAGGTTATCTGCATCCAGCAGTCCTGCTTATACTTCTCAAGAAGTTATCAGCAAGCTACTCGATCTTCAAGACAAGGCATGTTTATTTAATCCTCTTTATTTTCGGTCTTGCTACTCAACCATGATGTTCTCTATTGTTTTGCTAACAAGTGACTGTTATACTAATTACCAGGTTGCCAACACAAACAAAATCCCAAAACCGAAACCGAAAGTTGAGAAACCTACCGTGAAGAATGAAACCAAGAGTCAGACAGATGAACCAAAAAGTTCCAGTTCCTCTAATGATGATGACATTAAGGGGGAAACAGACGGGCAGTCAACAGAACATGACGAGCTGTGATTTTAACCAACGTTCATACAGAGTCGCGAGTCTGCTTTTATACAAAACGTCGATAGGCACGTGAGGTTAGGGGAGAGGTAGTTAAACCGATATGTATTTCAGAGCAATTTTGAACATTTCATTATTTGGGGTCAAATTTTGTCCTATTGCCTAAGCTTTGTCCCTCTAAAAGGTTTTCTGATAATGCATTTGAGGTTACAAAATGGGCATTGATGAAAACCCTCTAAAAGATTTTCATGATACAGTTATAATATTTGCGATTTGGCGTTTATTAATACTATCCTGTTGTACTGGCACATAACTGGAAAAAATGGATAGATTCAAAAAAGAAAATTTGAAATAAGAAAAGCACATTACTGAGTTAAATAGCTTTCAGTGAAGCCACAAGGTTATTATTGTACAAGTGAATAGAGAACTTCAGTTAATACCAAAATCACAAGTGATATTGTTTGATCTAATATACGATTTAAGTCATATGAGAGTGGTTACATCTATAATAAAGTGTCAGGTGAATCATGTTTGCACATACATTGTAGATAATGTATCTCACTTAATTTCATCAACGCTGGTTAAATTCGCGTCAAACTGAAAAACCTCTCGCATATCGATGCAGTACGGATTTGGATAATGTAGGACTAGTTTTTCATGCATAAGAAAGTCTGTTAAAGGCATGAAGTTTAAAAAGTGGATATAAACTAAACATATTGGATGTCATTGGGAAAATGGTGTTAACTATTGTTCAAGTCGATAGCGGATGCAAGACCAGTCATGACACCACAGAATGGGGTGAGCACACAACCAATTTAGTGTTGAAAATCATGGGAATGCGTTAGACCCCAATCACCCAAATTTGGTCACCCAAATTTGGTTCATGCTCAAATTGGGTGTTTTGAATTTGAATATATCAGGAGCCAAATGTTATCAATTTACCAAAAGCTGAGAGCACGACTGACACGCTGTAAATGCAGTTATGTGGAAGACACTTTAGCAGGTATTTCCGTATTTATCCTAGTCTATTATGAACAAGTAAAAAACAGAAAACGTAAACCTACGTTTAAAAAAAATGAAATTTATGACAGAAAACAAATACATAAAGCCTACTGCTAAGTAACAATTTGTTATCTCATATAATTTAAAAAAAAAATACATGTATTGTTGATTCACAGCCTTAAAACTTTTGGGCTGTAACAGGACATTCCAAAGGCTGTAAACCAATTCAAGCAGCTAAATGCTATAAAATGACCAAAAACACCTCATAAAATCTAAACAACTCATATTATAACCATCAAAAAGATCTCATTATCAAGCTGTATCTTCACGAGAGCGTTTGAGAGAACCTTTTGTTGGAGCATCATGATTTGGATGTATATTTTCTGGTGCTACATTGGACGGATGCTGAAGTTGGGATTCTGAACCGTTAGATAAAAGCGATCTAAGAGAACCAACTGAGCCCGCGACTGCCCCATTCTTTCCCTGCTGGCCAAGATCAGTTTCTGCTACCACTGAAGTCGACAAGTCAGCTGACTCAAAGTATTCATTAATACCAGAAATGCCATCACAAGATAAGACCTTGGCTATTGCAACTACAGAGGCTGCAAGTACTCGAGGAAGATCTTTTCCCGGATGTGCGATCTGCACAATATACAACTTCAAGAAATTTGATAATCAAAACTAAAATATAATAAAAGGATAACAAAATATGCACCTTAAACAATATTGCCTCAGACAATCTTTCTCTCAAACAACAAATCTGAGCAGCATCAAGAGCCGTTGACTTAAACGAAAGCCATCTGTCAGCAATAACTTCGACCATGGTATCAGGATTAGACATAAATTTTTCTTTAACTCTTTCTTTATTACCGTCTTCGTCATTATCTTTACAAATCGTCTGATTATCATCATTAATAGGAGCAACGGCAATTTCAGTAGCTAGCAATAACAAAGAGAGTGGGCCAATGATACTGCAATTCTTAATACTCAAACCCGCATCACCACGTGTTACCTCATTATAAATCACCAAAGGAACAACATCCTTTTTCTTAAGGGTTAACCTAGAATTAACTGACTGGCGGCCTACACAAACCCTCTGATCGCCAGCATCCTTTATAACGCACCTTTTCACAACTGGAGTAGGAAGAAATAATCTTCCTACCATAGGATATAAACCCGCAACAAGAACGGCATTAATTATGCCACCATCTTGAGAATTTTCACTAAATCTACTATTTTCTGGAATAAATCCGTTCATATGAAGTTCACATTTAAGTTGCTCACGCATTGCATATAACATCCTCATAACACCAGGAGACACAAAATATTGAGAACAAAACCGGGCTACATTACCTCTTTGTTTGGCGTTTTTCCAGCATTCAAAAGCTGCTATTATTGCCAACTGATCACCATGGCTGCCATATAATGATGCCAGCTCAGATTTAGCAGCATTTGCTTTCACTTTATCATCAGGTGACATTGGGAGGGTGAAAGGGTCTCTAAAGTTACTTGCACAAGCTAAAGTCAAAGCTGGGTCAAGGCAGTTCATCGATATAGCAAAAAGAAGCATCTTGCTTGTTACTGGGTGGACCGGGATTGAACCAAGTTTCTCGCCAAGCTCAGTGAGTTCTTCATTAGGTGACAAGGCTCCAACATCTTCAAGAACCGTAATTGCATTATATATGGCTTGGGAAACAGGGGGGTCTAATGTTTTTTTCAAGAAATCTTCTATTTTGCAACTTGGGTCAAGAAGCTTCACCTGCAAACATAGTTCTTCAATAGGTGTTCTCTTAATCTCGGGCACTTGAAACTCCATTAGTGAAGCTGCCCGAAGTTTCGAATAAAGATGATAACATATTCCAGGCTGGCACCGCCCTGCCCTTCCTTCTCGTTGCTTCGCATTTGCTTTTGATATCCAAGTGGATTGTAATGTCGAGACTTTATTACACGGGTCATAACTTCTTTCTTTCACTCTTCCACTATCAATTACAAAAACGACATCATCAATCGTGACAGATGTTTCCGCTACATTTGTTGAAAGAACAATTTTCCTGCAACCATGAGGTGGTCGTTTAAATACTTTCTTTTGTTCTGTAGCGGGGACCATAGAGTGAAGAGGCAATATCAAAAACTTGCAAGTATCTTTGAAAAGATCACTCGAACGCAATTTATCTTGTAATCTATTTATTTCATCCCACCCTGGAAGAAAGACAAGTATAGCCCCTTCTTCAGATTTCGTACATATTTTTTTCAGCAATTGTTCGATGAGAATAATATCAACTAATTCAGGATTAACATTTTGCAGGTATCTATCAAGTAAAAGCTTTTCCTCTTTTGGATCTAGTGTGGTTGCGTTTAAATGTTTTCTTAAAATCTCGGAAGCTTCTTCTTGATTAGCATCTTCGGCCCATGACAACGCGGTTTTTCCTTCATTGTCTAGTAAATGACAATTAGCACCCAAGGAAAGAAGCATGCAGATATCACCAACTCTTCCTTTTTTAGCAAAGACCATTAACGGTGTGACACCTGTCACAGAATGCTGATAATTACTAACACCTAATCCTTCACCCATTGAAACAATGTCTAATAAGGAATCCAGCTCATCACTTGACCAGGCTATATCAATAGCCTCATCTAGGGCAAGTTTGTAATCTTCAGTAAATTCCGGTTTCTCACTAATGTTTGTTTTTGAAGTGCAGTCAAGAGCACAAGCGTTGGTTGACTCTGACTTCACCAGCAAAAGCACGTCCTCTAGGTAGAACTTTTTCACCTAATAAAACACAAATGCAACAAACTCAGAATACAGATTTTTGGTTGCCAAATATATGGATTCAGGATAAAGAAAACAAATTTACATCATAAGTGAACCCCGGGACACGTATGATTGGACAGCCTCCAAAGTACTGAGAAAATCGTTCAGCATCAAGGGTAGCGCTCATCAATACCTTTCAAAATACGATACCAGTCAATTTATTCCTATCATATATCCATTGAACCAAAAAGTTCATAAACCCAAACTTACAAATCTTTCTTTCCGTTCCAGTGAACCAAAACATTAATAAATACTATAAGAACAGTGAAAGATATTTATTGTATACTAACCACACGTAGATGAGGATACAAGGGAAGTATATCTCTGCAAAAAAAAAACATAATTAGAAAAAAGGTATATGATAGTGAGTTGATTTTAGCTGAAGTAAAGCTTTTAAAGTAAAAGACACCTAATGATTGTTAGCATAAAATCAGAGAATCGGTCCCTTTCATGAATTTCATCCTGCAAAAATTCATAGAAACCCATTAAATATAGCATAATAAAGAAAAAGGTAAAACAAAGTGCATCACCTTAGTACATAAACAACAAATAATATTTCAAAAAATAAATTAGAATTGTACCACAATGATGTGAGTGATGTCAGGAAATGCATCTTTGACCATCTTTGCAGACTTTTCTTTTGTAGCTAAACTGTTGCCAGTTCTTACCAAAATCCTCAACAAGACTCCATTCGTGCAAAACACAATGGATGAATTTCTTCCGCCTTTCTTATCCATCCTTATCTGGGGTTTTCACCATATATGTTAGGCGTAATAATCATTAATTTATATGTACCAATATAAAAACAAAGCTACCAATTTAAGGTGTAACAATAGGATCAACAAATACCTTGTATCCAACACTCTGTCCAATAGGTTCACCTCTTTCAGTAGCTATTCTTTCAGAAACTAAAAAAAACATAACGTAAAATAAACAAACATAACACCTAAACAAAGAGAGGAACAAATACATTGTACTAGATGTTTCATAAGGTTATTAGTATAAAGTAGTCCCGGAACTTCATTGAGGGATACCTGAAACGGCGGAGATTCTCCGTGGCTGGGTGCAGACTATCTTACATTCTTCACCTTTACTCCACATATAATCCAACAAATATTGAGGCACCTGAACCAAGATCAATTTATAAATTAAAAAAGAATTTAACATACTTAGAATTTTGCATAGCTTGGTGATCTCATTGAATGAAAAGGATGCCAACCTGTGTTGTCTTTCCACAACCAGTTTCGCCAGATATGAGAACTAACTGTAGGAAGGTAAATAAAAGGGAAATAATTTCCATTCTTATATCCAAAATTATATAAATACAATGTATGATACAATAAGTAGATTGTGAAACCTGATTTGATTCTACTGTCGATACGATAACGTCCTTGAAGGATGCAATCGGAAGTTTGGACCTATCTTCAGTGATCTGGAAAGTGAACATGATATGAGATTCGTGTTGATAATCAAAACTCAAGAAAGTATTTCGAAAGCGTCATAAAAAAACCTGTTTTAACTTGACGTCCGATTGTATCCTGGCACCAACTGCCTTAAGCTTCTTTGCAATCTTGGCCTTTGTCGTTGGAGCTTTACTGAACATATCATCAGTTCTCAATGGTATCTTATCAGGGTTTTTACTAGATGTGACTGCAACCTTTTCAGCCTCTCCGTTATCGCCAGGTGGATAAAAGGAAAAGAAGTCCCTTAAAACTGTTTTACCCTCTTCTGAAAATGCAAAAGGCGTGATGGGTCTTTTTACTTCTGTACTTTTGGCCTTGGGCTTGGTCTTGGTCTTGGGCTTGGTCTTGGGCTTGGTCTTGGGCTTGGTCTTGGGCTTGGGCTTGGTCTTGGTCTTGGTTTCGGTCCTTTTCTTGGTCTTGGTCTTGGTCTGGCCCTCGACCTTGACCCTGACCTCGACCTTGAGCTTGTAAAGTGTAAGGCACCTATTAGCCCCTGTTCTAAACACAATCAGGTTCATTAGAGACTGTCCTTAAACTAACTAACAAACAAACAAGTGACTTCCTAAGCAAAAATTTCTATTTCTGTAAAATTTAATGAGTTTTAAATAATGTTTTAATTTAATATACATAACAAACAATACTCACCCGAAACTTTTTGACTTCATACCCATTGCTCTCCATAACTTGTGCACCTCAGCACGTTCATATCTTGAAAGGCTGGGTTCAAATGTATACTCTGAAATCATAAACACATAATCAGCACAAATTTCGTCGTCTCTGTAGTAAGCAGCATCAACCGCAAATACACCGTACGGTTAAATATACTCATATAGCAATTAGCATAGGAAACTAATAACAAAACGAGTACATCCGAAAACAAAACATAAAACCATAATAAAAATAACAGAAACCTCAAAACCATGACAGCATAATAACTTATCAAACAAAATACAACAGCTACCACGTGTTAAAGGCATGAAGTTTAAAAAGTGGATATAACTAAACATATTGGATGTCATTGGGAAAATGGTGTTAACTATTGTTCACGTCGATAGCGGATGCAAGACCAGTCGAGCCTGTAAACAAATAAAGTATATATGTGTGGCCTATGGGGGCAAAAGCCGCAAAACTAAAATTGCGCTAATTTTAACGTTATTTTACTAATTTCACGAAAATAACGTTAAAAACAACAGTCTGTTAATTATGCATCATGTGGTGGTGTTGATAGCAAAACGACAAGGGGGTAAATGCACCAATCGAGCCTGTCCCAATTGCAAAGTGTCACGTGCCTTATGTCCAAGGCTTGATGCAAAACCACTATCGAGCCGGGGGGTCTTAGGGTCTCACTGGAAGGAGACTCTCTATTCCCACAAAGTAGTGGTAGCGCTGTCTACGTCTTACCCTCCTAAGGAGACCCTAGCTTTGCTATTGATGGGATTAACTAAGTATTGTAACAATGATATTTGTAAACAAATGAACAAAACAGAACAGAACAAGACTCATCAACAACAACAACAACAAAAACATTCAATAATAATATAAACAGTAAAATGTTGATATGGGTATTTACCTTCATCATTGGATTTGTGAAATTCATCAAGAAATTGTTGGAAGCGAGTACGGGTTTCGTCAGAAATCTTGCGGGGTTTTTTGATTGGCCTTAGAGAATCTTGGATTGTGTCTGTGGTGCTATAAAGACATCTTTTTTGGGGTAAGGAAACGGCTTCCATGTCTTTGGCTTCCGATGATATCTGATCGGAGGCTTTGGCTTCCATATTTCCTGCACCTTTCAAACCCTAGTCGGCTACTCACTATTCAACAACAACAAGAAGATAAACCTCACACTAAAACCCTAATAAACGCTTATGTAACTTATTATTATTATTATTATATTTCAATTTTCTAAGTTTTTTTGTATTAACTTTTAACCACACCCTGCCACTAGGCTATAACCAATAACCAAGTGACTTTAATTTTCAAAGTTATTATATTTTTGCTTTAGTATTTTTTTTAACTATATAAAACGAACTATAAGTTTTGATGTCAGTTTAAGCTATGGTTTGGAAATATTTGTGTTTTTGAGTTTTGAAATAAAATAAATAAGAATAAAGATTTTTAATGGAAGGTGTATGAGTTATAGTTTGGAAAAAGATAACCAGTGTTAATTATATACAACAACCGAACCATGTATATCCCATAAATAGTATATCTATTGAAAGAGTCTGTCTATCCGCTAAGATAGATGGCTTTCAAAGAGATTCTAAACTCGAAACAATTTTAAATTATATGTAATCTACTAATCTCTATCACACTCTCTTTTAGATTATTTACAAAACATCCATAAAGAAAAGTATGACGTTTTCTTATAATAGGATAGGGCTCTCCTATAAAAACTTAAAAGAAAACGGCGAGTGACCGGCAACAATAGAAGGCAACGATGAAGATAAACATATCGGTAATGTTAAATAGTAAACCAAAGAATGACAAACAAATGTGACCACTAGAATAAAGAGAATGGTAATTGGCAAAACCCCAAAAGTAACAAAATTGTTTCCAAAACAAAAGAAAGAAAAGTTTACTTTTGTGACCAAAATAACAAAAAGTAGATTGTAGCTATAGTATAATTAATTGGGTCTTATATTTTAAAACTTGTATAAATAATTTTACGTGTATTATGTAAGTAGAGTTAAGATCATGTAAAAACTCTTGTTAGTGTAAAAACTATAGGAACAAATCTGAACCATTGAAAAATTAAATCAAGGGTTTGTGTTGTTTACATAATAACCTATCTAAAAAGAAGTTTCTATTACTAATATTAAGGGCATTTCGGTAAAAGTGTAAATTTTAAATTAAAAAAAATATAGATATGTCCACGTTTGGAAGTCAAGGGGCCATAGAACTCGGGAAAAAAAACCTATATCACCCTCTTAACAAAACCTCCACAATAAACAACACACACCTATTCAAGTTAATCTTCTCCCAAGAACAAACAACAAACTCAACAAAGAAAACGAATCAAGAAATTGGTAACGTTGAGTTATTTTTCCTAAAAATTTGTAGAAATCTAAAGTTTATTCGCGGTTGTTTTGTGCTTTTGTTCCGATCAAAGTGTCAATCTGGGTTTTTGGTGCTATGTTTCCAATCGAATGTTATGCCCATATCGTGTTCTTGTGATCGTGGTAGTCATGTTTTGTTCTGGTTTGTGTTTGAATGTAAATCGTGCATCGAAGTGTACCGAAGTGTGCTGTGTTCATTGTGTTGATATGTCTTTGTTTGATCTGGGTTGTTGTGTTGGTCCGATTTGTGGGTTTTGTTCCGATTTGTGTTCGGTTTTACTGGTATGCTAGTGTTTTAATGATTTGTGTTGTTTATTAAGCTTCGCCTTGTTTGGGCCGACTGTATTGTTCTAATTAATGGTTTCGATGTAATGATTTTTTTTGTTTAATAAGACTCATGTTTTAAATCAGCACATCCTATTTTTTAAAGCGGCACATCGGGTTTTATTGCAAATAAGTCATCAAATTGAAAGGTCATTATACTAGCTCACACGGTTTTTATATCAACACATGTGGGTTAATACTAACACATTGTTTATTCAATCAGCACAAGAGTTTTTCATCTGCACATACGTTGCATGTTGGTATACAAACAACTACATTAAATTGGAAATATGTTAATAAGCATCCATAAACAATCTAATATCAGCACACTTGAATTGAGATCAACACACTTGAACAATATGCTAGTTTTCTTACAACGAATTAGTAGTGATAAATACTTACTCAAGAAGAGAGATTATCTTGTGTTTTCTTGTGATTGTGGGTTTTGATTACATTACCAGCACAAACAAAATGATATGAGTAATTTATGATGATTGTGGGTGTTGATTACAAACATATTGATATCAGCATAAACAACCATAAAACATATCAACACACCCATGATGATATTACTAAAAACTGAATGACATCAGCACAAATCATATTAAGAAGAATAAAAGAAAAATGTGTTTAATGAAGAATAATGGAAGGATAATCTGGATGAAAATCAAATTGCATGAAAATAGGGATTTGGAATGGAATAATAAACTAGCATAAGATTAATTTTCGCTTGAATATAGGAATTTCTTAAACATGTTATATTGCAAAGACAAAAATACCCTTATTAAGACTTGATAAGTTATGCCATGTGGCAAACTCTAATTAGTTCCTATAGTTTTTAAGTTCAAGGTTGTTTTTATTTGATCCTTCTCCTATGTAAGTAATATAGCAATATGGTAAAAGGAAGATAGTTACTCTTTATTCATATCAAGTGTGATAAGTTATGTACTAATATTTTTAACAAGTTTTCTACATGTTAATGTAAGTTATAAGTAAATACTAATCTTAAGACTTATGCATTGCGGCATGAATATAATACCGTGCCAAGTAGTACAAATGGCACATAACCGTCAACGATTCGGAAAAGCTTGTAAAAAAGAATTAGAAACAAAAAAAGAAGTTAAAATCAGACTCGTTACGACCCACACTTTTGCGGTAGGATTGTTAAAACCAACGAAAAGTAGACATAAAAAAGTTAAACCACACACGTCCGTTGCGGCGTGTTAACGCGAAAAAATTAGACCAAAACATAAAGCATTGAAAAAAATAAATAAGTGGACTTTGGACCTACATTTTGCAATAGGTCGTTAAATAGAAAACAAATAGACGTGAAAACGTTAAATCATTCATGACTTATTCGCAGAAAGTGACATGATCTTTCTACTTTCTTTCTTTTCATAAAATTGTTAACTTTGTATTTTGTATTTGTTTTTCATTAGGTTGTGGTGTAAAGTCAAAAGAAGAAGCGTGGCAGCAAGGGACAAGGATGCTAAGCTATGTAAACTAAGTTGTACAGTTTATAAATTTGGATTGTATTTTTAGAAATAAAGAATGTGTTGTTCAAAATGTTTTTATTAACGAGTTAAGTATCAAAAGCAAAATCTATGAATTGTTTATGAATAAACTAGATTTTATCCCGGGAGAGTCCCGGGGTTGAAAAATATAACAATTCTAATAATATTAATACTAATACTTCTCTTGATTAAGTATACCTATGCATCTTTAGAAGAGTAAAATTCCAATGATAGCATGGCAAATGGGCTGAATTTCAACATCGTAGATAAGAACCTGGTTTAAAAGAAAAAACATGATTAATGAATAACCTGAACACTTTGTGTTTTTTTTCCCGTATGAACGAAACCCCACAAAAAATAGTCGTTTTTTTCTTCGTTTTTTATATAGCACTATGGTACTCGTTGGAAAGATAATAAAACGCTCGTTAATTTGGTGTAATTTTTTTCTTTAGAAAATCTCGTATATAAAAGATATTAACGTTTAAAAATTATGAGAGTAAACATAAGAGAGAAAAAATTAAATTTGTTTTTAAATTCTTTTTTTCCTAAAATAACTCAATTTAATTTTAGTAGATTATGTTTTATATTATTATTTGTTTTTTTTTAAATTTGCCACATGGCACACTAAAGGAGGAGAATGCCTCCTTGAATGTTATGTCACTAGATTAATGCCCGCGTGTACACGCGGTTCAACAATTAACAATTATTTGGAGCGGTAAAACCTATAAACAAAATATACTATAAATGTTTTATTAAAATTTAAATGCAAGGAATACACATTTTATTCAAATATCACTAAATATTTACTTATGCACTACATTTTTTGTTTTAGTCTTGACATTCCTATCACCATCTAGTATAAGTAATTTCACCTCCCCTGCTTTTAACTATTGACAATGCGACATAAAGTTGGCAATGTGAGAATACAGGGTCACTTAAATACAATCCAACCTTCGATAGAGACTATCATTGGCTTTTATTGATGGTTATTACGAAACATACGGATACTGGGAATTGAAAGTAAAGAATACACATGTAATTCAAATATCACAAATATCTCAACGAATAACGATAATTTAAATGTTTTAATTTTATCAATTGAAATTAAATTTAACGTGCAGAAAGTTAAATAACATTTTCTATATGTGACAATAAATCTTAAATTCAAAATTTTGAGATTAAATATTTAAATAAAACATTTAGTATTCAAATATTTTTAAAGTTTAACAGAAATCTATAATTTCAAAGTCTAGTATTTAAAATTTAAATTTTTACTTGTAATTAATTTGAGAAAGTTAAAACCACAATTATTAATTGTTATATTTTAAATATATTAGGAAATCATAATTTAAAGATAATAAATAGGTGTAATAAATAATAACTCGATTATGTTTAAAGATTATTAATCAAATTGAAATCATAATTATTAAAATTAAATGTTTCCAAAAATTGTGCAAATTATGATAAATGCTAATTATAACCTAAAAATAGTAATTTGACAAATCAAAGAATTAACCATTTATTTGTCTCTTTAAATGTATTTGACTTTAAAAAACGGATGTTTTTTAAATTTTAATTTTTGAATGTATACAAATAAATTAATTCTGATGAAAATGTTAAAGTATAAAATCCACCAAAAATAGTTTGACAGTTACAATTAAAAGGATAATTAGTAAGTGTAATTTCTTACCATTATTAAACAAAATTTGAAATTTGAAATTTTGTCTAATTCAAATTTAAATATTTTGAATTTTAATTTGAAATTTGAAATTGATAATTCGTTATTTAATTGATTACCAATATAAGCTAAACTCATATTAGGAAAATATAGGGCAATTAATAGGATCAATTAATAAGAGTTAACACAACTTATGTATGGACTTTGAATCATATTAACTGTGTAGATAAAAGGATAATTAGTATGTGTAATTTCTTATAACTATTAACCAAAATTCAAAATTTTATATTTTGTCAAATTCGAATTCAAACATTTCGAACTATAATTTGAAATTCGATATTTAATTGATTACCAACAAAAGCTAAACTAATATTAGAATAATATAGCACAATTAATATGATCAATTAATGTATTGATTAGATGTTTCCAATATTGTGTAAATCATGATAAATGCTAATTATACGCTAAAAATAGTAATGTGACAAATCAAAGAATTAAACATTTATTTTGTGTTTAAATGTCTTTAATTTTAAAAACCGGATTTTTTTTAAATTTTGATTTTGAATGTTTGAAAATAAAGTAATTCAAATGAAAATAGACGTATTAATTGTGATGAAAAAAATTAAATTTAACTTTGTTTATAAATGTATTTATATTTATATATGATTAATAATTTTGTGTTTAAAGGTTGTTAATGAAATGGTAATCATAATTATTAATATTAAATGTTTCAATATTGTGTAAATCAAGATAAATGCTAATCATACGCTAAAAATGGTAATGTGACAAATCAAAGAATTAAGCATTTATTTTGTGTTTAAATGTCTTTAATTTTAAAAACCGCATTTTTTTTTAAAATTTTGATTTTGAATGTTTAAAAATAAACTTATAAATGTATTTATTTATTATTAATAATTTTGTGTTTAAAGATTATTAATGAAATGGTACTAATAATTATTACTATTAGATGTTTCCAATATTGTGTAAATCATGATAAATGCTAATTATATGCTAAAAATTGTAATGTGACATGTCAAAGAATTAAACATTTATTTTGTGTTTAAATGTCTTTAATTTTAAAAACCGGTTTTTTTTTTAAATTTTGATTTTGAATGTTTAAAAATAAATTTATAAATGTATTTATATATGATTAATAGTTTTGTGTTTAAAGGTTAGTAATGAAATGGTAATCATAATTATTAACATTAGATGTTACCAATATTGTGTTTAAAGGTTACCAATTAAACGATAGCTACAAACATGTAATCCATTATTGATGATAGCGATCGATGAATACCTTGCTTAATAATCTGATTCTCGGCACAATAACAGTAAACCAGGAATTTAAAACGAAAACAACCGGAAATTGACAAAACAAAACATAAAATTAATAATCAAAATCAATTAAAATATAAAAATATGAATCAATAGAACAATAGGGATCGATATTACCTTGGAAAAATTGAATGGTTATGAATTATGAAACCCGAGTCGTGGATACCTTGTTTGGAGAAAAAGATATAGACCAGCGATTGATAAAATAAAACAACGATTGATCAAAATCAAGCCTAACTAAATAATATGAATCAACTGTAAGAAGAATAGTGATCGATGAATACCTTGCTTAATAATCTGATTCTATGCACAATAACAGTAAACCAGGAATTTAAAACGAAAACAACCGGAAATTGACAAAAAAAAAAAAAAAAAAAATTAATAATCAAAATCAATTAAAATATAAAAATATGAATCAATAGAACAATAGGGATCGATATTACCTTGGAGAAATTGAATGGTTATGAATTATGAAACCCGAGTCGTGGATGAATTATGGGAATGTCAAGACTAAAACAAAAATATTCATTGGTTCACTCGATCATCTGAACGATGGTTTAAGGTTATGATCGGAGATATATTGAAACTGGTTATTCCTCCTGGTGAAGATCTTTATTTTTTAATGGCTTCTGGCAACTTTTTTCTTTTTGCTTTGAATTGTAGTAGGGAAGTTGTTTAGGAAAGGTATTAATTACCGATTTTGACCAAATTAGGAATGTTTATTACTGACCGGATTTTGACCATATTTAAGTTTTAATTCAATTTTTGATTTAAAAAAATCAAAATTTTATTAATTCTCACATTAAGCCACTTGGCACAATATGATAGGCTACACTATTAAGGAGCAACCAGGGAATGCCAAGTGTACACATAGCTTTTCATTTATTAGTTGTATAGATTAAAATTGCTTTCTTTTATTATATATATAGATGAGAATCATGCTATTTTCTAAACCTCGAGTGAATAACGGTGAGTGAACGCTTGAAGAGTAACAATTTGTGTTGTTTTTTTAACGGCCAACGAATCAATTTCCGAGCACTCTCGGGCACCCTTTTGGCGAATCAGGTACTCGAGAGTACCCAGGCCACCAATTGCCACCAATTCCCGGGAAAACCCGACCGCTCACCCGCCCGAAGGCACGACAGTGAAATAATCGGTAAAACCGGTCAGGATCAAGACTCGAACCCAAGCCAATGGCCGGGTCATCCCTCATTTCCCCTCCACCAATGTCCTCCAAATGTAGCTAGTGGGAATTGAACCCAAGCCTCCCATAAAAAACTTTAGGCCCTCAACCAACTGGGCTACAAATGTTGGACGTAACAATTTGTGTTGTGCCTTAAACAATATTGATTCATTGAAGTCAATGGTTTTACTCAAAGTAACATGGTAGATACCAATTCTTATTTTATTGGAGTGTTGGATTTAAGTAGTCTCAACTATCAGCTATTGGCCGTTCATCAATCCCAACTAATAAATATGTGCTGACGGTCTCATCTTTTAACATATTATTACCAATGGACCATGACCAACATATTGTCCACATTTTAACTATTAGCTATTGGTTGTCACCGGTCCAAACTGATGTCTCATGCTTGCGTGTTAAATTCCCTTTTGTATGTCAAATTCCCTTTTAATTGTTAGAACTAGGATTTCACCTGCGAATAAACAAAACCTTATTTGAAATAGTTGTAATGATAAGTTAGTCAAGTCCTTCGAATAAGTTACCAAGGTCCTATTCCTAAAAACGCAATTGTAAACAACGTGATTGTCTACCATTATGTGAGTTTGAGTATATATGCTTGGGCCTTGGAGGGATTAGATCTTAACTGTGATTAGTATCATATAATAATTCATATTCATAGCAGAAATAAAATAAACTAAAAATAATCAAAAAAAGAAAAAGCAGGCTTATTTGTTTGGGCTACTGGGCTGATTAATTTTGGGCTATTGGGTGATTAGTTTTATATGGCATCTTGGCTTTTTTTTTTTTGAAAGAGGTAGTTCAATGGTGAAATCCTAGTTCTAACAACCCCGGGTCACAAATTCGAGTCCTCCCACACGCCGGCCCTTTCAACATTTAATGAGTATGATTTTTCGATAGACGAGAATCGAACCTGTGACCAACCCTGGGCGAGAACTCTTTGAAGAGGTAAACCCTCTCACCTCAATACAGCTGGGCTGGAGATCATCAGCTTGGCTATCTTATTTGGGTAATGAGTCTAATGACTAATGTTGGTTTCATTACCCTTTTTTTTCGAATAGTAAAAAAATCATATCATATGTATATATTGACTGTAAAATACAAGTTCAACCCTTTGCTTAAATAAGAGGGAAATGACTGTTACATATATGTTATGACAAAAAAAAGAGTTAAAATTGACTTAAACTTATCAAATCTATACAAATTTAAAGTAACAAATATATGATATAACAAATTAATATAAGGTACATAAAACCAACTAAAGCTGAGCAAGCAGTAGTACAAGTTAAAACAAGCAACACATAAATGATACTAGTCTTTGACTCTTTGCCATAATAACCATCAAAGCTCACTCAAAATTAATTGAGCACCAAACTGATGTTGCAAGGTGAAAATGATATGTGGAGCATGCGAGTATAACGGTGAAAGCTCAAAAGAGAACCGTCTAATAATCATAGCGAGTCTGAGTTTTGCTTCTAACATAGAAATAAACCGATCAAGCAGTAATACAAGCTAAACAAGAAATACATATCTAATAAACATCAAAGCTCATTTAAAATCAGTTGAGCACCAAACTGAGGTTGCAGGGTGAGAATGATATGTGGAGCATGCAAGTACGATGGTGAAAGCTCGAAGGAGAAGCGTCTAAGAATCATAACGAGTGCGAGTTTTGCTTCTAACATAGCAAAGTTTTGTCCAATGCATATACGTGGGCCCATTCCGAATGGGAAATATGACGCTTGTTCCTTAGTTGCCTTTGACACACCTTCAGCAAATCTTTCCGGGTTGAACTCATTCACATCATCACCCCATATATCAACGTCGTAATGTAAAAGATTCATATGCAACCAAACTTGTGACCCAGATGGTAATATTAAGTTTCCTATTTTAGTTTCTTCATGAATCATCCGGCCCAGGCCTATACCCGGGGGGTATAACTAAGTACCTCGTGCAAGATCATATTAATCTGCAAACCAAAAGATTCAATTCAGTATAAAAACAAGTTTACTTGTGTGTTTGTTATTGAATAGATAGTTGATGTAGGATGATAGAAAAGGCTTACAATTTTTAAACGACTTAATCCGTCAAAATCTGGCTTTCTATCTCCAAACATTTTGAAAACTTCTTCTCTAGCACGATCTTGCCAATTCGTGTGTTGAGCCAACAAGATCATAGTCCAAACAAGCAAATTTGTAGTAGTTTCTTGTCCTGCAAAGTAGAAGAGTTTGCATGCTGCAATGACTTCATCAATGCTAAGTCCAAAATTGCTATTCCCGTGTTGCTTGATTTCTTTGTCATTTGAATCCAACATTAAGCCCAATAAGTCTTCTTTAGTACTTTCTTCGGTATCCTTTAATCGTCTAGTAATCATTTTCTTTATCGTAC
This sequence comes from Ambrosia x helenae, assembly GCA_030844895.1. Classification (NCBI taxonomy): domain Eukaryota; kingdom Viridiplantae; phylum Streptophyta; class Magnoliopsida; order Asterales; family Asteraceae; genus Ambrosia; species Ambrosia x helenae. Next base: position 6,353 of record JAUTDX010000518.1, on the reverse strand, counting down.
TCCTTACTTCTCGATCAATCTCCTTCAGTCTTCTGTTTCTTTTTGTAGGCAAAAATCTATACAAACATGCATATATAAAATCAAATACAAAAATCTATACAAACAACATAGAAAAGGCGATTAAAGTAAATACGTACCGAGATCCTGGAATATACATTGAGTTCATGAGTTTTATTGCTAGCCTTCCTTGTTCCATTTGAAGTTCAAATATCTTTCTGCCTTCCTCATAGCTGCTACCAAAGGCTGTACGCGAAATAACATCGCTGCTCATTGTTGTGAGATAAGGAAAAACATCAACTTCACAAGATCTTCCTTTTGTTATCCCTTCCCATTTGTTGATCATTTCGCTGCAACTAATGTGAAAGGCTGGTAACATATTCTACAACAAGAAATTAACGTTTGGTTGTTACTTTTGATCTACCGATTAGTTTTTATACAAACAAAAACAATGCTAAAATCAAACCTTTAGTTTCTCAACATGGAATGCAGGATTGATGATCTTTCTATGTTTGACCCATTGATCTGCATTAACAGCTACAACAGTTCTTGCAAACAACCTTGCTAATGGGTTACTAACTTCTGGCTTTTGAAATTGATTATAATCAGCAAATATGCGGCGTATTAAGGAAGGTTCTGTTATGTGCACCAAAGGTTTTGGCCCAACCCAGGTGAAGAACATGCTACCTGTATAAATATTACAACAACAACAACAACAAATTCATTAATTATGTATTATGTTATAAGAAGGTAGACAGACTTAACAAAATTTAACTTGTATTTTGTAAAACATAACTTTGATACAACCACTATTTGTTGTTGTGATTAATTAAAGTTTCCAACTAAAAGGGTTACCTAAAAACGTCGGCGTTTTAAAGTTTGATTTCAACTAAGTTTGAGCTTGACTCATTTAATTTAAGATTTAAATTCTATTAATTTCAAAAACTATAATTTTAGTTTGGGTAGAATATGTTTTAACAAAGATATGCATAGGTCAAAACCGTTTGTCTTAATGAATCGGATAATATTATGGGAAATAGAATTAAATAATCCTAAGTTTGTTGTAGAGATGCTACATTAAAATAAAGCCCGATAATACTATTGGGCTTGTACAAGACTAATATCAGAGTTGTGAAAGTTAGAAACTTGGAAACTATATCAAGATGTTGCCGTTCTTTTTCATAGATGTAAAATGAACCGAAGGTTTAGTGTAAACTTTATAACCCACTGAATGGGGTAGGAATTTGTTTCACACTATTTTCACTATTCCATGATCACTCGAAGATAAGCATAACACTTTTTTTTATAGAAGAAACATATCCTACGTAACAAGCTTCGTCTAGATTGCAAAGATTGCATGTGGATTGTATGGCCTTGATGGCTTTTTGAATGTTGTACACTATAGAATTCGTTTTTTCCCTTTTATGAATGATTGTATTTAGTAATTCCATTTGTTCAGCACGTACCCTTTAAGCCTCCCAACTCGAGGTTGAGTGTGGGCTTAAGGGGTTCATAGGTGGCGAAATGATTTTTCTTTCAACAAGTTACTAGCCATAGATACATCCATAGATAGCATATCAACATGTCAAAACATCATAGAAAGTTTGAACTTAATGCACATCGGCTAAACTGTGATGTCGGCGCTTTTACGTGATTCTTAAATGTCTCCCATTTTTCATATTGACACTGTGGTATCATTTCTTAATTTAATGGACGGTGTGAGTTTAAAATGAAAATATTTTGTTAAAGAATTTTGTAATCAAGTATTCAAGTCGGCTTGGAGACGAGAAATCTAACTAATCTTCAACTCTACTAGATAGTAGATAGGTGAATTGCATCATATGGGACTTATGGTGACACTTACATAGAGAAAAGATCTCAAATGAGTCTTCACCTAGATGCACCTACATTTGGCAGTTACTTGAAACTAATTGAACAAGATTAATACTTTGTTCAAAATGTCATGTGTATTTTTTTTTTTTTTGGTTCAAAATGTCATGTGTTGAAGTACATAAAACATGAATAACCGACGTAGAAAGTGGACATGTTTTTATCTCATTTCATTTAAATTGCAAAAATATTGAAATGTTTCTCGATTGTTTTAAAGGTTTTCAATAGCAATTAACGACCATTTTCTTTTTCATTTACGTGGGTTTGAATGAGTTGGTTTGGGCGTTAATGTATTAGAACTTAAGTAGCTTTACTCTTTTTATGGATAGTTTGCTAAACATGAATTTCAACTCCTTTATTCCTCTTTTATGTTCGTAATAATGAGAATATTATCATTTTTTATTTTGCTAAACATCTTATAAAACTTGATACATTTGACATAACTTAGGTTTATTATTAATCTTTTATAACCTTTAATAAATTTTTAACATTTTAGCCGTATTGAAAGTTTTAGTGGTTTATAAAACTTCAAGTTTGAACTATAATTAGGGGCTGTTTGGTTGATTAAATGCTGAATCATTATGATGGTCTGAATGATTAAGAGACTCTGAATGGTTAAGAGCTGAAGCATTCAGCATCCCTTATTAGCTTAATGGTTCAACACTTAGGGGCTGTTTGGTTGATTAAGTGTTGAATCATTAAGATGCCTGAATTGTTAAGAGGTCTGAATGGTTAAGCGCTGAATCATTAAGTTGGACCTCTTAATTGTTGGTTTTCTTGTCCCACGTTGGTAGGGGAGCCTCATTAAGGTTCAGCCTAGTTCAGTGCTTAATGGTTCAGCAACATCCCAAATCTTAATGATTCAGACTTAACCATTCCATTCAGAAGCTGAAACAAACACACTGAGTGCTGAATCATTCAGCGCTGAATGGTTAAGAGCCTCATTAAGAGGCTACAAACAGCCCTTAATCATTCCATTCAGATGCTGAAAACAAACAGTTTAAATGCTGAATGATTCAGACCTGAATGGTTAAGAGGCTGATTAAGAGGCTACCAAACAGCCCCTTAGACTAAATAATGTAACGCTGTACATTTCAAAAATTACATTTTTTGCTTGGGTTAGAACATGTTTTAACAAAGATATGCATAGCTCAAAACGGTTGTCTTAATGAATCGGATAATATTATAACTACTTAAATTATTAATGTAAAATAGGATATTAATAAATTAAATCAGGATCATAACTATAGGATTGAAGAAATTAATTGGGTTAATGATGTGTTGGTTCAGTGGTTCAACAAAGAGATGAGACGGTTTAAGGGTTCCTGTTTTAGAGGTTCCCGATTACGATCCCCGCCCTATGCAAAATATATTGTAAAGCCGGGCTAAGGGTTGCAATTCTTCAAGATGCATGGGATTCAATCGCGGAAATGGGTGTGTGTAAGCCTAATGTGGCTACCATCCAATAATAAACAAATACTTTGTGCGTTAAAAAATAATATGGGAAAAGAAACTTTCATTATCTAGACATAATAACTTATAACAAATATTAAATTACTCTAGAAAACTTTAAACAACTTTATCCATACGCATTTGCCCATATAAACTTCATTAAACGAGGCAGAATTTATTACAAGAACAAGAAATCTCTCAAATACCGAAACAATCAAACAAGAGAACAGAATAATACACAAATAGACCACGAACTCTGTTTATTAAATAAGTTCGGTTAAACTCACAAGCTTAAGGTTTATAAGAAGTATGCTTGTTAAACTCACCATACTCAAAATCTTTTTTTTTTTTTGGGGGGGGGGGGGGAGGGGTTGGTATTTATTTATTTATTTGTTTTTCATCTTTTTGTGTATCTCAACCCTTTAGTTTTCAGCTTTTTAAAAACTTTGTCAATTGTCATTTAATTCATTCGAGTTTTAGTGCTTATTTTTATGTGCTTAGTTAAAAAAATCATGCTTATTTGTATGTACGTTTTCGGTTAATCTACGTTTTGACATAAATTTTGTTCGGAAATGAGTCGGGTCAAATATAATACTTTTCACCAGGCTGTATAAACTCGAGTTAAATACATTTCGACGTCGTCGCATCATGTTACCGGTCTTTAGTTTAACACCATTTTCATGCGTGCTTATTTTTAATTATGTTTCGGTATAAATCCAAGTTGTTTTACATTTAGATGTAAATTTTTCGCTGATAATGAGCCAGTGCAAATATAATACATTTCCGTGCTTATTTTTACATATGTTTTCAGTTGGTCTATAATTTTACATAAAGTTTGTTAAAAAATTAGTCAGGTTAAATATTTGATAGTATGAATTCGAGTTACTTTAAGTTTGGATGCAGCCGAAACAGGCGACGAGTAAAAATATTCAAAATACCAGTTTCAAGTAACTGACGAGCTTCTACTACGTTGGAAAAAAATACGCATGACGTACCATGAGTTTTTGCAGATGCATAGTAAAAGGGCATAATACGTGGAAGGATACTGTCGGTCAGTTTAATTGGTTTGAGCGTGGCCTCATGTGTCATCTGCACCATCTCCTTTATGTCTCCGAACAAAAATTTGTAACGATTTCCGTTCAAACCTTGCTCTCTGAGACTCTTCTCCATGGCCTTTGGTCGTAACCAAACCCAGTTTAACAATCTCCACCCGTATACCACCACACCACAGCTGCCACCGCCACAGCAAACCACACTCCACCCATCATTTCCGTCTTTAATATAAGCTTTTATTAATGTTGGAAGGTAAGAGTATGTTGGCCAAATCTTGGTGCAATGCATGTGCTATTTGTAGATGAATAAGATTCATTAGAGCCCAACGTGTTGGATTTAATAATTTTCAGTAAAGCACATGTGCTATTTTTTAATTGGTGTTGTGGAACCCACAAACTATTATAGACTGTCATATGTTATATCAGATTTTAAAATAACAAAAACTATTTTTCTTCTAATAATAAACCAAGTAAATCCAAGGTATTATCCGTATACAAAACCAATAGTGCATTTTATTAATTACGTGCCTTGGACTTAACTTGTATTAAACTGAGTCCTTAAAGTCTATCAAAGCCCGTTTTCAATGCATGGTGATGATTATTTTATCATGTCGCGATAAATGAATCTGATACGAACGTTGGTGAAAATTGGCTAAGTGCTTTGGAAAGCACTCTATAGTATTATTATATATGTAATATAATATAATATATATATATTACATATAAATACATACATACATATATATTTGCTATTATTCAATGTTTCCGACGCGTAGCTTGTAGAATTTATATTGGGATGTGCGATTAAAGCCACACGAATAAGTATGTGTGTATATATACACGTGTGTGTATTTGAGACATTTTTTTTATGATGGAACCATATCTTATGCATTTGATTTTGTAACTCAATTATTCAAAACCACTCCCCCTTTCTACACTCCATCGATAAACCCATACCCACAATCCATCATTTGATTTCTTTATACTTGATAACATCCATTTTTATCATTTTATTAATACCAATATGTGAATAATCCAAGATTTGAGAAATACTTACGAACACTCAAAACATAAACTAATATCATCATCACAAACATATGGCCACTCCTCATTTGTTATTTGTTTTCACATCTAAAATAATGGTATGTAAAAACCATTCTTGAGATTTGTCAAGAAACATATCATGTTTTCCTTTAGTTACGTTGGCTTGTCCATGGTTACAAAGTAACACAGGGAGGAAACCAAATTTAGGCCACATTATTATTGTCATCCAAAGTACATCAACTTGCATGATTGCATTTAAAATATATATTACTAGACCCATACTTTCTTTAAAGGCATGCGAAGACATGGTAAATTGATTAAACTAACCAAACAAGCACAACCAACCCATAACGTCTGTCAGTCACTCAGTTGTAGGTCACCCCATTATTCCCTCCATTTTCTTTTGTCATTCCATTTGTTTATTGAAAAAGATAATATCTCATCTTCACAAGAGCTCACAAAAGACTAACATTGTCCTCTCACATTGGGAACTCTAAACTATTTTTTTTTCCATATGTTGGCCGTTCCATATACCACCCCAAGCACACTTATTTTCAGCTTAAATCACAATTTCAAGCTTTAATGAACAACATCATGTGTTATTCCAAGTGCACCTAAGGTGTTTTGAAGCTTAATTTTAGAGTTTCTTGCTTGGAGCTCAAGAATCTTCATTTCTTCACTCGTTTTCTTCACCTAGCTAGTCTAGTGGTATGAACCATGTTTTATCTCTTGTTTTATTTTAAATCAAGTTATTGAGCAAGATGGTTCACTTGGTGATGAGATGTTTTCGCTAAATCCTTAAAACAAATAAAGGACATGACTTATTTTGGTATGATTGGAGTGCGGGTGATGTGTCGTAGTCTCGTAGACATATACTTGTATTGTTTACTCAAAAAGTTGCATATTCAATAGATCCAT